>CABHPR010123979.1:12483-27358 GCA_902168415.1 Peromyscus melanophrys | reverse complement strand
GACCTTCAGCTAGGTAAAGAGAGAAAGGTTAAAGCTGTACTACAAAAATGTCCTCTCTGCAGACAGACTGAGACACAATGCCTGCTTTCAGAAAGGGAAAACATGAAGGAGGATTTTTTTTTCTCGAGACAGGGTTTCTCTGTGTAGCTTTGCGCCTTTCCTGGAGCTCACTTGGTAGCCCAGGCTGGCCTCGAACTCACAGAGATCCGCCTGCCTCTGCCTCCCGAGTGCTGGGATTAAAGGCATCCACCACCACCGCCCGGCAGGAGGATTTTTTTAATCACCTAAGCAGAAGTGTGCTGGTGTTATAGAGGCCTTGGGAATAGGAATAAACCTGCTTGATTAATCACTTGTCTTTGATTACCCACTTCAAGTTTATTCACTTCTGAGATGGATAAAGTTAGTATCCAGGCAATGGAATGTTACTCAATGCAAAAAGAAATGATTAACTCATAAGAAGTCACAGAGGAAAGTAAACTGCATGCTATTAAGTGAAAAAGCTTCCTTGAAAAGCCTACCATACAATTCCTGCTAAGTGATACTCAGTTACTATGCTCTGAAATATTTAAATGCCCACGTATTTGTTGAGACTGAGAAATGTTTTAACTTCGGGACAGTGGCTCTGCTTTAATCTACTGCTATTTCAGCCAATAACTCCAACTCCGCATTGATTCCATAATCAGACTGGGTAATAGAATTCCTGCATAAGTCACTGTGTTAGTTAGGGTTTCTAGTGCTGCATCGAAACACCACGACCAAAAAGTAAGTTGAGAAGGAAAGGGTTTATTTGGCTTCCACTTCCATATCACTGTCCATCACTGAAGGAAGCCAAGGAAGGAATTCAAACAGGGCAGGAACCTGGAGGCAGGAGCTGATGCAGAGGCCATGAAGGGGTGCTGCTTACTGGCTTGCCCCAAGTGGCTTGCTCAGACTGTTTTCCTGTGGAACCCAGGACTAGCAACCCAGGGATGGTACCACCCACAGTGGGCCGGTCCCTCCCCAATGGATCACTAGTCAAGAAAATGCCTTCTAGCTGGATCTTACGGAGGCATTTCCTTGATTGAGTTTTCCTTGTTTCAGATAACCCTATTTTTTTTTTTGTGTGTGTGTGTGTGTGTCTGTGTGTGTGTATGTGTGTATGTGTGTCCAGTTGATGCAAGACTAGCCAGCACAGTTGCCAGTAATAACTGGAAAGAAATGTTGATAGTGAGGATTTGTGCATAGTAAGGAGGGTACACAGGTGAGAAATGAGCTCTTTCTTCCTTTATCATGTTTTCTATTTACAAAAAAGTCTTCACAAATATAGATTTAAAACATTAATAATGTCTACTTTGATTTTTTTCTGTCAAAATGATTGTGAAAAATGTTGTCTTATCCGAGTAAAGTTTCTTTACTTTATCTGAGTAATTACATGAATCATTACAAAGGGTACATTTTTACCACTCAAATTTGTTTAATTAGTCTTTTGGAAACACTTGTTAGTTTTTCAATGTACAGATTGCATATATGCCCATATTTTTGCACCTTAAAAATTTTTTTAAATATAATGGTGACAGTTAAATGCACAACAAAGAGAGAAATATTTACTTATCTTCAAACAAGCACAATAATAATATTTTCTTTCAAAAAGTGATGTTAAAAATCTGTAGAGACAGGAAGTGGATGAGTGGTTGGTTATCTGTCACTGAGTAGAGGGAGGCAGAGTAGCTGCCGATGAATGCAGATATTTTGGACAACAATAAAAATTTAACGTTGATGTTCACAATGGTTGCTCAGTTCTGTGAACAGGCTAAAGCCATTGAGCTACATATTTTATTTTATTTTTTGTTGAGCTACATATTTTAAATAAGGGAATTGCATGGGACATTAATTTTATATTTGTCATAAAGCTGATATTTATTTACAAAGTGATGTGAAATGAAGTGTGTATGTGTATAGATTTTCTCACAATATACACTGTACACTGGAAAGACAAAAAGGAGATGATGTGGCCTCCATTGTCTCTAGTTTTACCTTGAATGCAGTATTATGAAAGTGAGTAGTCAGACACCTTAACCTTTAAAAATATACAGCTGAACTATCCTCCACATAAGTGAGACTGTGTTCCTTCCTTTCTTTCCTTGTTCTATTTGGAAAATTTGTGTGAGGGAGTTAAGATAAATTGAGCTAATTACGTCATCAGGACCCTGGGCTGGGCATTTGGGAAGGAGAGTTAGCTCCCAAGCTAGATGACTCACATCATAGTTTATCACCATAATTCACTGCTATGTTTGAGGAATCTTCAAAGGTCAGCACCACAATGTCTTCTATCGTAAGTCAGACGCCCTGACTCTGGCAGCTGGATGAACTTTAGTTGGTCAGTTGTAACTCTTTGGGGAATTGTGAAGTCCTTTTAAATCTCAGTATTACATTTGAAGTTATGCTTCTTTTCAAGTAAAAAGAAATATCAGTTTGTATTGGATATGCAGTGATCTGTGCATTATGAGGAAAAATTAATTTAAAATATGTAACACACTGAGAACTGTGAATGAGAGTGGAGTTGGCAGATAATGAAGAACCGTTTCACTGTAAGTAAGACCAAAGGGAGGAGGTGAAGAGTGTCCCACAGACAGGGCCGTGATAGGCACACATGCAGGTGATTCAGTCGGAAGGTTCTCTGATGAAATTTTAAGGATGAAATGAGATGTAATAATCATGATAAGTTATAATAGGAAATATTAATGTTGTTATGAAAGCCACAAATTGTGCTTGTGTGTGTGTTTATATTAAGGTGTCAATTATTTTCACAGTGTCCTGAATGGAAAATACTACATAGGTTGGCAGGGTTGAATGAGGAAGACAGATGTGTATGGCTGCAGTGAAACTCTGGGGCAGCCATCATCATAAGCCTGTTTCTCCTCTGTGAGGATAATAGAGTTGATCTCACAAGGTTAATTGAAGAGTTAAGTGAGATGATGTGTGAAAGCCCCTGTTAGTGATTCCTGCCTGATACTAGAAACACTTTAAATGAGGCTTATTATTAGGGGCAATATCAGCAATGATAAAAGTCAAAGACGGTTTTGTAAAGCATTACATTTGATATTTGAGACCATTGAGACACCCAGATGATATAACAAGAAGAACAGAAAGAGTTCGAGTTGCAAACAGTTCTGTCAGGAAGCTTTGTGCCAAGGAAGGACAGCTGGTCAAACTACATTTGGTTCCAAATACTCTTCCCCATAATTGTTGACAGATTAGGAATCCGTGATGTACTCAGTCCCCCAGTAACCATGGTCAAATAGTTCTTGGCAATATATACCTCACTTATAATTGAGATTTACCTCAGGCCTTTTTGGGTTCTCTTGATGTGGTTTCAAAGGCTTCTCTGTGAGATGAATCTTCTCTGTGAAGAAGCTCCTGTTACATCAGCAGCAGCAGTTGTAAACAAATATTTAATTCCTCCACCATTGTCTTAGAACAGGACAACTCACGAAATTTTTGGAAACAGAAACTACTGAGATGGAGGCCCAGCCACTAAGTCCTTGCTGCTGAGCCTTACGATCTGAGTTCCAGCTCTGGAACCTTCATGATGGAAAGAGAAGAGCAACAACCACAAGTGGTCCTGTGATCTCCACATGAGTGCCATAACATGTGCATGCATGTACACACACACACACACACACATACGCACACACACACCAAATAAATAAAATGTAGCTAAAAGTTGTTTTTTTTTTTTTTTAAGATTTTGAAGGTAATACGAAGAATTTTTTAAAAGAGAAAGTCTCAATGTTTAGGTGTGTCTGGCTTATAATTTACCAGTCTGATCTTGAATGCATCAAATGAAGACTATATTGAAATCAAACTACAGTCATATGCATTGCCTTTTCTCAGAATGCCCACCATGCTGGTTCTGATCCCTCTTTATGTCATGCTCATTCATACTCATGGACAGTAGGGTCGTAAGTGAATATCTTATGCTGGCAAATACTTGACATAAATGTGTATTTTATGAAGGATTACTTACCCTCATTATATAAATCATAACATGACAGACTCTCATCACCTTTTCAGTATTTTATGAAAGGACAATTATTGGTATCTTTCAAGTAAATTTTTATTTGTCACTGCCTAGTACAGAGACAAGAAGACTGGAAGTAGGTTCATTATGTCTTAACACTTTGCATCATCTCACACACCCTGGGCAACGCTAAGTTGCATCTGCCCCCACCACTGGATCCTGGAAGTTTCTGTCTTATTTGCATTATTCACAACACACATGGAAAGATAATATACTGGTGTTTGAGTGCATTTGACATTTTATATTAAAGGAATATATATGTATGTGTTCATAATATTTAGTGCTATTTCCTTTAGATATATTTTAGAGCACAGTGAATATTTTAAATGTATGAATATAACTATATTTTCCAGGTCTGAGAATGAATAAGGGTGCCATCACCCCTCCGCGTTCTTCTCCAGCAAATACATGCTCCCCAGAAGTGATCCACCTCAAGGACATTGTCTGCTATCTGTCTCTTCTGGAAAGAGGAAGACCCGAGGATAAACTGGAGTGTATGTTTCGGGGAATTGTGTTGACTCATCAGGCTGGGGTGGGAGGAAGGGCTGTGTGTTGATGTAATTATAATTGCCTCAATTGCTAAAGAAATACCTTTTCTCAGAGTCAGTCCAAAAGTTACCATTAAATTTAACTGAAAATGCATCTTAATTAGAATTCTGAAACATTATATTTTGTTAAGAAATGTTGAAATTTCGTTATTATTATGTGAAATTCTATCCATTTCTGATAATTTATCAAATTCCACTTGTTTCCATTGACTTTGTAAACATGTTTATCCATCACATGGATTCTAAATGTTTTCTCCTTGGCTCTTTGAGATAACAAGAAGTAAATGGAAACGTTGAACTATTAGACAGAGAAAATGCTCTAAGAAATACCAAATGCCCAATTCCTGCTGTCTGAGAAGGACTTCCTCACCCCCGGCATCACACACGCATGCAAGGGCATCACACACACACACACACACACACACACACACACACACACACACACACACTCTTCTCCATGGCAACCTCCCTTCGAAATCAGGTTAACACTCTCTTTGGCAGAGAACAACTTCCCAAATGCCTCATTTATAGGGCTTGATTCTGTATGTTATAAATAATTAAATAGTATTTTTGTTTCTTTTACAATATGACAGGTAGGGACTTCTTCTAAGTACCTAGTTAACACTCTTATTAAACTGCAGTGACTGAGCTCTCTCTGGTGGTCACATGTACACACTGCAATGAAAGAGCACACTCTTCAAACACTGACTCATAACTGAACACTGATAAGCTGATCTCCCTGTAAAGCTCATTATAACTAAAGCCATTGCTGTATACTCGGTGGCTAGATTAACTGGATTATATTAGAGATCACTAAAATGAATTAAAATTTTACTACTGAAATAATAGTGAAGGTCATAAAACCAAACTTCAGTATTTCTTAATAAAATTTAAAATATTGTAATGTATTAATATTATAATTACAAAGCAGTTTAGTTAAATTTAATAAAACTTAAAAATTTAATTTTTTTTATTTTTCTCACAAGTAAAGCATTTACTATGCTTATTTAGGAGTCACACCAGCTTAGGTTATGAATAAATCATATGGCTATTATTCTTTAAATATGTATTTATTATTCATAAACATTGAATACTTGCATTTCAAGATTTATTTTGTATTCCTAAGAACATGTAGAAATCTTTCATTCCAAAGTAAACATTGAGTTTCTATTGAAGTGACGGCCAAAAAGAAAGTTTGCTCAGGTGTCTTCATGGCCATGTTTGGCTTGATGATGAAGATAAATATTTTTTTCCAGATCTGAGAATTAATGAAGGCACCATCCATTTCCCCCCAAAAAGGACTATGGCACTGCACTTTAATTATTTCTATGCCAACTATAAGAACATTTTTATTTTGGATCCATAAGAATCGCGCTTCTTGGTTCTGTTCTTAACGCCATGCATCCTTTGTCTACAATCGAACGTTCACTCATTCTGAAGCACTGGATGAACCCAGTGAAACCAACCTGCTGTTGACTCCTCTTCAGCGGTATTCTCTTTGTCAAGCTCACAGTTGGCTCGGGGTCATTTTCCTCAGTTTACAATTATGCCTTCAGACTTTTCCCTAAACCATAGAAAGTTTCTGGTGTTGCTACACTTTTTATCAGACGGCTCAAAGTATACCCTTGCTTTCTGACCTCCTGATTTTATGGATTTTATGTCGATCACTATGAATATACATCAACATATTCAGGAATTCTGTGTTTTTACTTTTTCTTTTTAAATGTCTGATATTTTCCCACATCAATGAATCAAATTTACCCTTCATCTACTTCCTTAGCAATTTGTGGGTTTTAACCTGTCTGTGGTTGCACATTTACAAATTCTTAACATTGTTCTACAGTTTCAGTTCCTAGAATTGTTTGCAATAAGATGTACATTAATAGTGGCTAATGAACTACATAGTTACTTCCTAAAGACATATGCCATATTAAACATAACATGAACCAGAACTAAAAAGAAGAAAAGGTATTTATTTAAAAGGAGCAGAAGTGGATGTGAAGAACCAAAAATAGTTCCTCGTGAAGGAGAGAACTGAATTTGGATCTTCTGTTGAGGTAGTTCACCAAAATGGGACGTACACACCTGGGTTTAGGTCAGACTCTCTCACACAATTACCCAACAGAGCCACTCACAGGACCTGTCGACATAGGTTACTGGGTGCCCTAGGATGTAGGAACCTGACAATTGTCTGATTGAAAGGAATGTGCTGGAGACAGTGCTGCTTTTGACCCAGCACCCCCATTTAGAAGAGGAATAGAATATGCACCTTCTTCTCTACAGTGACACCTCACCACCACAATATATCTGAAAGACTGTTTCCTTGGCAGTGGTGTTTAGGATTCTTTCCTGTTGGCATTCGATAGAGTGACTACATTGTTACCGACATTCAAGAAAGGAGTGTGTCCTCTACCGAAGTGATGGTTCTGACTACTTACTGCTTCCCACCTTGTCCTTCTTTCCATCAGTTCTTTCCAGCAAACATTTGTGCAAGAGTCAGTGTAAAGTCTGCCCCATTAAACAAAGCAAGCACAAATGCTGGGACACACATTTCTTCACCTGCATTTGCTTAACCCAGTCCTCATGTTTCTGTCAATGTCTGCCCAACTCACTTGGAAAGTGTGTAACATAGATACGTGTGCTGGGATTGCAAGAGGATTCCTTCTTTCTTTCCTGGTGCCTGTCATATGTCTGGCTGGTCATATGGGTCAGCAGATCCATGACCGGACACACACGGCACTTTGCACCACGTTGTCAACGGCCTCCATATTCACTGTTCTCTCCTAGTGTTTCTGACCCAGCCCAGTGCCACTTGAGGACCCCCTCACATTATGAATCCCTCTGCCATTTCCTCATAGGACATAGTCTCTTGACCCTTAAGCCTTGTATTAGTGAAAAGTGTATAAAAGAGAAGTCAATGGAAAGCATTTGGGAAGTGTATGACTATCATTAAGAACTGCCTTGTTGCCACTGTGTGTAAAATTAGCCTGAAAAAATCTGAAATGTATTACTAACAGGCCCTACTGGCCACCACTTGGTCGGATTTCCTATAGATTACGAATGAAAGTAATTTCAGCCACCAGTCTTCTTATTCAAGGAAGGCCCACGACTTCTGAGCTACAGTATGATCCATTTTTATTTGGAAAATCTAGTAGTTACACTTTTTATTTCTCTTACAGGAAATATGGAGAGAGTATTTTTGCATTGTGTTGGATGTCAAATTTTTCTAGGCAATCAATTTTTAACTCCTTTCTTTAAACTTTAATATTAGGTATTGAAAAGTAGGTAACTATAAATTGCATATTGAAGAATTTCCAAATTAAATATCATTAAAATGTACACCTTTTCTGTCTAAGGAATTCAGCATTATTTTTCATAACAGTAGCATATCAGGGAAAGCACAAAGACTATATAGTTTGTGTTGTGAGATATTCAGCAAAAAACATAGACAGGAATTTTCAAAAGTTTTGAAAGAGGAAAAGTTTTAGAAAGCTAGAAAATTTCTCATCTTACATAATGTGACTCTGCTCTGACCTTTTAGCTAAATTCAAGTGTGGGCACATAACTGTTGCTACATGAAGTAAATTGACATGGTTATAAAAATAGAAAAAGTGGGCTAAGTTAGCTCAAAGCTTTGTAGCGAGTCCCCACCTTTGAAATACATCAAGTTGACAGAATAATCTGAATATTGGGCTTATATTATTTTGCCATGGAAACATCTATAAATCTATAGTGGTCTATCTCTACTTTTAAATATTATGAAGAAAGAGTATTGCTCATATATAAGGTTCAAAAGTTACTTTCACCAATATTATTTAGAAAGATGATTTTTTAAAAGGAAAAGTCTTCAAAGACACAGTGGACTGAATAACTTTTGTTTTCCATGGAGCTAATGCCTGCCTCCCCCTTGATTATTTGATGACTTTTCTCTCTCCTGTAACTAGTCAATTTTCAAGTTCTCAACTGTGCGTTTTGTTTGAACACTTGCAATCTGTTTACGTGTTCATTGATAACCTTCCCCTCCCCATCATGACACTTGTTACATTCTGGAACCATTATTTGAATATTGTACTTCAAAGGCAGAATTTTAAATTCTTGGCTAGATTTATTTTTTTCCTTTACCATTCTTTTTTGTTTCATTCCACATTCTGGGATGTATTTTGCATCTCGTGACCACCTTTTCTCTATGTTTTTGATTTTTCTTAATTTCATATAGATTCTGTTTGCATCCAGGAGGAACTTTCTCTGCTCCTATTCTCGTTCCTAGGTTGAAACTTTTCTTTTCTTACTGGGTCCCTGGGCTCAGCTGCCAGTGGTCAGAACACTGCAGCAAGTTTGAGCCGTTGGAGTTGGTTTCACAGACGTTTTCTCCAGTGGAAATAGGCAGAGCTGCTGTGTTCCTACTTCTGAGATAGAGCTGGGCTTGTCGTGCCTTACTTACCCTGTTCTTGGTGTGGGACTCTTTTCTGGGTAGTCTCTGAATTCTTTTCACTCACAAAAATATTCTTAGTATTTTCTGCTATACTAGAAAATCTTAGATGCTCTGTGTCTACATTGTGGGAGGCTTTTTTTTCCTTTGACTTTTACCATTTTCTTCTCAGTTATTGAATATTTGAGGGAGATCAATATTTAACATGGATAATTTTCTTAAAATTTTAACCAACCGTAATTCAATAAATACACATTTCTTCTGGTGTTATATCTTTAAGGCTTGTTTTCCTATTGTAAAAGAATACAAAGTCATAGTTAATTTGATGACATTGAAAAATGTATAGTGATACACACAGTAATTTTGTATCTTGTGTACATTATGTCTTAGTTGGTGGAATTCTCTAAGCAGTAACTTCAAGAACAATTACAGTGAC
This sequence comes from Peromyscus melanophrys, assembly GCA_902168415.1. Classification (NCBI taxonomy): domain Eukaryota; kingdom Metazoa; phylum Chordata; class Mammalia; order Rodentia; family Cricetidae; genus Peromyscus; species Peromyscus melanophrys. The sequence goes on along the minus strand of CABHPR010123979.1, from coordinate 17,885 downwards.
GCACACTCTCCAAGTTACCAGTGTCGCCGTAAGCATGCAGAACTCCGACATAAGCTCCTCCAGGAAATGATGCAAATTCAACATAAACCCTCACTTCCACTCTTCTGTTTTTACAGCTGTGACATTCTGCTGTGTGTTTACCTTAAGATGACACCTGCATCCTCTTCCATGGCCTCCTTGGGGTCTGTGAATTATACCAGGGAGGCCTCAGGCCTTGGACTTCTGTTCCACTTTCCTTCGCTCATTAGGAGTGTCTGTGTTCCGAGTGTCTGTACTTGAATAGTTTAAAGATGAGGTACCCAATGAAGTCTGGCTGCAGATCCAAGCCGAAACACGAAAATGGTCATTCTGATACTGTATGCCTAGGAGCTGAGATCCCCCACTAGAGAGAACCTCATTATAAGCTTCTGTTTCCTCTCTCACATTCTTTGGGATAAATGATAATAGTGACTTGTGTTTATGTAGTGGGCTCCAGCTTCTGGGATGCACCTGTGTGTCCCATTTCACTTGACTGCCACAGCAAAGGTGAGCCCAGCAGCTGGGTGAGCGTTCACATGTTAGGCAAAAGAAAACAGTCCCATGAATTCTAATTTTTAACTGATTTATGAAATTCTAAATTGGCTGTTTTTTCCACCTCCACTCTGCCCTTTAATAACCAGATGCTGGATATTTCAACTTCCCCTTCATATTTGAATTCACAACTAAGGATCAAAAAATCAAATTTAAGCAAATAATGCTATTTAATTCCCTCTAGTTACAAACACAATTTTGTAAACTTAATGTCTGAAATCCAATATTTTTATTAACTAGTTATTTCATTTTCAGTTTAGCAAAAGCAAACAAACAAGAAAAAAGCTGACAAATAAAGGTTTTGAGCTGGGGAATTGAAGTATTTGTTTTAAACAGAAACTTAATTTTGAGAAATCTATCCTAATCCAACATGACCTTTCTCATTGCTAATTTCTCTATTTTCCATTTTTTTTATTCTAGTTATGTTTCGGCTTTATGACACAGATGGGAATGGCTTCCTGGACAGCTCGGTAAATTTTTCTTCAAACTTCTCTGAAAATTGCAAAATAGTTTTTTTTTTTCCTTTTTCCGTTTTCTGTTGGAAAGAAGCAATGGATACATTCGTAGTTCTCACCATAGATGGCACACCTCATAGGATTTACATCTGCTCACACGGCATTTCTGTCATCTGACCAGACAGGACTGTGAGCATTCTATCCAATGGTTTTGAAAGCCAATGACTTTATTTCTGCATTAAGCTTAGTAGACGAGGAGAATTCTAGCCTCATGAACACAACAGGCCAGAGTTGAAACCACGACTTAGAAAAGCAAGAAAACTGCTTGTAAGATTCACCTCTAAGGAAAAGTACTGAGTAAGCATGTAGAATCTAAATAGATTGTGAAACTGGTTTATAATTTCCCTCTCCTATAGTATTTTTACTCAAAAACGCAGTGTAGTAGATTAAATGGACTTAGAGCTTGATGTGAGAAATCTTTTTTGACAAGATCTCATCTAATTTTGTGTGAAGCTTTCATTGTATAGCTTAAGCCAGAGAAAATAGTGAAAGGAAGAGTACATTTGAAAGATAACCTGAAAAGTGTAATTAAATGTTTGTTTCATTTATCATATGTGGGAATAAATGGCGGCTTTCCAGGAAGTAGAAATGAGACACCCAGTGGGCACAAAAGTACTGCATGTTGCACTCAGTTCTACTCTATCTTTGCTGATAATTTGGGGTCTCCAGGAAAACTCTAAGCAGTAATATAAGAATTAATGTCGGAGTTGTTTTAGGCATTTCTAAGTGTGTGGGCACATCAAATTCTGTATTGTTGTGGTGGTGGTGTTAGCGCTTGAACATAGGGGAGCCCTGAATAGCACACAGTGAGGGAAACGCACACAAGCTGATGAGCTGGTTCGTCAGAGGGCTTTTCTGTTCATCTGATAGAACTTGCTGTGGCTCAAGTAGACCGAAGTATTTACTGTATTTATTCGTGTATATGTTTATGTGCATCACTGCTATGGTGACCACGTGGAGTTCAAAGGACAACTTGCAGGCTTCATCTCTTTCTTTCACTAGTTCAGGTGGTCAAGCTTGGTGGCAGAAGCCTTAACCTGCTGAGCCATGTTGCCACATAGACTTTTACAAGGATATTAGCGACGTTAGACATATCCTTCTATAGCACTAAATAGAATAATCACATGCTTGCTTCTCCAGAGGGAAGAAAAACCCTGCAATGCCTACTTCAGGGAATGAACACCACCGTGAATTGACACTGTGACTCAGGGACTTCCTAGATTTAAACCTCAGAGTTCCTTTGTTCTTCTTCTGTGTATTAAGCTACACCTAGAAATACTGAAATACAGAATGAGCTTACTCATTTTTTCTGGTGCCATTTCACGGAAAGGCATTTAGATTTCTTGTAGATGTTTAAAAATGTTTATTGTATTATTCATGTCTACACTAATGCAAATTATATTCTAATACATCTAATGCAGACTTGTTTTATGTAATGTTTCTTTTTAATTAAATTAAAATGATATGTCTCAACTAGGCTTTTAGCCATGGGTTGGCAGCTGATTTGAAAATTTAGTCAAGTGCTTTTTTTTTTTTCCTGGATTTTGGCCATTTTAAGGGAACATATGTAGCTGATTGCTGCAAACACTGAAACTAGATGCCCAATATCAAACACTGACTTCAGCATAAATGGATTTGCTCATAATTAGTTCTTAATTTTCTTTTTTCTCTTTTATTTAAGTTAAATTCAAGATATAATCCAAGGTTAATTTTTTTCTACACAGCCCACTAACTTCAATATATTTCCTTTAATAACTAACTGCTTAAAATTTTGCCTTCTAAAATAATTTGCATTGATATGTTAAAGATCTCACAGTTCACTATTTAGAAGCAAAACAGAAAGAAAACTGTTGACTTGAATGCTGACTGTATCTCACACTAATAATTAATGATTATTGATTATTTTCAACACTCTGGTGATGGGATGAATGTATTTCTTATGATAACACATACTATCTTTGTAGTAATCATGAATTTGGTTAAGTTAGGATTTCCATTTCATTTGTGAGGAAGCTATTAAGAGAGGGTAAATGATTCATCCAGTTGACATGCCCATGAGATAATCTATGAAGCATAGGTTCTGTTCTTTGATCCAGAAGCTTGAGTTCCTCCATAGAATTGAGCAAAGGTGGAGTGAATGAGAGGTTAGTAATTCCCACTGAATTGTTAGCAGGCATTGGAGTTTTTCAGTCTCTAATAAGTTGACTTATATTGTATTTTCTATGACAACACTTCTCACATGACATATTTGTTAGTCATATTTCTTCTGGGAGTAGGGCAGCTCTCATTCATTACTCGGGGGATCTCTTGGGTCTCCATGAGTTAATCTCTTCTTACCATATTACTATCTTGATCTCATGAACTGTGACCAAATGTGACAGGGATTCCAACAGAAAAATTTTTGATTTTATATAATTTCAAGCGCCATCTTTATATAATTTTATACTTAAACAAATACAACTTTTTAAATAATATAACTTCTATATTATAAATAAACAAATATCTTACGAAAAAATTGTAATTGTTTTTCTGGCGATAGCTGGGAAAAAAAACAAGCTTTAGGTATATACATAAAAAAAAATTCAAATTTATTTAACAAAGTCATATGTATTCACTGGCAGTTGCTCAAAGAGCTGAGATTAGGACAGAACATGAAAATTTAAACTAAAATTTGACCTTCTCAGCAAATAAATTCTGCATATGCTTCGCCTCTAAACCTTGACCTCACAGCATCTTTCTAGTGAAGCATCCTGAGAAGCGGATAGCAGAGTCAGTATATATTCTCAGTGCACAAAAATAAAAATAAACCTCTCAGTTATCTGCCCATGCTTCCAACCCTCAGGACTTCCAGTCACTTCAAATATCACAGCCTGAGAAAATACACAAGTACTCCTGTTTTCTGGAAAGCGTGGCTAGACTAAAGCCCTGCTCAGGATTGTGGCGCCCTCTCCTGGTGAAAGTTTCAACTAAAAGGCAGGATGGATTATAGAAATCTATAATAGCTCATAAAATTTAGATTTAGATACTCTTTTCTATGTTGTTAAAAGGTACCTAAATAACTTCTATGTATGTATATGATTTTAGGAAATTGGTTCATATAACCATTGTGCTAACTGAACAAAAATACTCTAAATTCAAGACTAATCAGTTCTTTTCTCTGTCTCCCTCACTCCCTCACATCCTCCATTCCCCCTCCCGCCTATTCCAGGAATTAGAAAATATCATCAGTCAGATGATGCACGTGGCAGAGTACCTTGAATGGGATGTCACTGAACTTAATCCGGTAGGCATATGGGCGGGTGAAGTGTTGTCTAATTTGTTCATGGGCTATTTCAGTTTTAGTGTTTTTGGAATCTGTGTATATTATGATCATTCATTTTTAAATTTTGTGACTCAATTATTATGTCTAACCAGAAGTTGAGTTGAGTTTGCATGGGATGATAGGGTACATATGGTGTTTTGTAGGCAGTGACCTTGGCTTTCTTCCTCCTGGTTATTGTGTTTTGAATGATGAGGTTACATACATGGGATAAGTGGATGCTGCTGATGGACACTGCCGCCAAGGTCCATGCTGCAGAAGAGGCTGCTGTATCTATATCCAAGGTGTACTGTGCTGCTCCTGTGCATGTGTTATGTAGTGCCTGTGATTCTTGGATGCACTCTTTTATTTATTCCGTAGGTGGGTGAACTGAGATCAAAATATGTTGAAACTGCTTGCTCAAAGCTCTACAGCTAGTTAAAAACACAGCCAGGAAATTTTTACGAACTTGTTTAAAGAAATTATGTTTAAAAATGCTTCTAAGAAAATGAAGATATCTTATTATGTATGAATCTATAAAACTCTAGCATCATTAAAATGTATTGAAACCTTCCCTTTTAGGCAATTTAATTTTATACATAAATAACATTTTGGGAGAAATTGATGGGAGACAGTTGCCCATTTTATTTTTGAAGCCCATTAAGTTTATGAAGTGTCCATGAAGAAAGCAATTCGGTTTTATTTAAAAGATCTGTATACCATATGAATCTGGGAAGCTTCTTTGTAAATCACCACTCACATTTATACAGCTACTACCATGATAAAGATAGGACACTGAGGCCAGGCGTGATGGTACATGCATTTAATCCCAGCACTCAGGAAGCAGAGGTAGGCGAATCTCTGTGAGTTCGAGGCCAACCTGGTCTACAGAGCGAGATCCAGGACAGCCAGGGCTGTTATATAGGGAAACCCTGTCATGAAAACCAAATAAATGAATAAATTAATAAATGAATAGATAGATAGATAGATAGATAGATAGATAGATAGATAGATAGATA
>CABHPR010123978.1:0-25363 GCA_902168415.1 Peromyscus melanophrys | reverse complement strand
CAGAAATGGGATGATACAGTCAGCAGAAACAACCCAACAAGACCTGTGCTTCTTTCCCAAGGCTCACAGCACAAACGTCCTGCAGATGCGAGGTAGTTGAGCACTCTGCTCTTGGGAGGCAGCGGGAGAACATTTCAGTCGGCATTTCCTCTCTCTCCTCTTCAGATGTCAGTGCTTACAACACAGATCTATTTGGTGTAGCCCCACTAACCCTCAATTAAACATGATGTGCCAAGTCTTTAAAAATGGCTGCCCTTTGCTCCATTGCCTTCTGGGCCATTTTTTTTTTTAAGACATTGGATAGATCTCGGAGGCCTCATGTCCTGGAAGTGAACTTGGCATGTTTCTTTGTATGTTCCCCTTAAGTCCCTCTAGACTTTCTCCAGAGATGGCTGCTTTATTGGTGCCTTGGGATTCATCCCAGAGAAGGATAATATGAAACAACATTCTGAGGCAGTTTGTAGAGTTCCAATGATCTCCTTACTTGATCCCCTTCCACAGTTCTAAAGGGCAGTAAAGGCCTTCCTTAGTCACAGGAAGGAAGAGAACATGGTGGCAACCCTCTCAGCACAGGCAAAGCTGGCTACAGTACACCATCTTCTACTCTTGCTGTAGAAACACCCTGTAGTACTTTCTCATTGGCACCACCAGCCCGCAAACAATGACACAGAGACTTGTTAATTATGAAAGCTCGGCCTACAGCTTAGGCTTGCTCCTAACTACCTCTTCGAACTTAAATCAACCCATTTAATCTATGTTCTGTCATGTGGCTCGTTACCTCATCTCTCCATTCTGCCTATGCTGCTTCCTCTGCACATGGCAGATGACTCTGCCCTTCTTCTTCCCAGAGTCTTCTCTGTCCAGGAAGTCCTGCCTAACCTCTTTCTAGCTATTGGCTGTTCAGCTTTTCATTACGCCAACCATAGCAAAACATTTCCACACAGTGTCCAAGTATCCCACAACAACACCCACTGGGAAAAGAGGAAGCAGAAGGAAGCATGGTACCTAGACTTTCTTATATAGATTTCAGAAGAGTTTTCTCCATATCATTCTATTCAGATCCAGCTAATAGGATGCGCTGATCCACACTGGTGCCTCTCACACAGGGTTTTCAAGAGGATTCTGGAGACTATGGAAGCAGAGCTGTGGACCTTGGCATCATGACCTCTGTGGAGCTCAGACAGTAGCTTCAGCTCCCTTGGTTACTTCCCATCTGACCTCTTAGCACTTGGCACACTCCTTGCCCTTCGACATCTTATCTCCTTGTACGTCCTCATCAGAGGTGGGTTCTTATTTAGACAGTCTCAGGCCTCTTCTTTAGTCAGGGGGTTTATCAGGAGCTTTGTAACCCAGGCTGCTCATGGTGGTACATGTCTGCAATGCAAGCAACCAGGAGGTAGAGACAGGAGGATCCGGCCTCAGCTACATTGTTGGGGACTAGCCTGAGATATGAGACTTTCCTCAAAAGAACAGTGAATGAATGGATGGATGAGTGAGTGAATCCCCCTGAAGAAAGGCATGTTTCTTTGATTCTTAACAATTGCAATTTCTTAGCAGAAGTAATTGGATTTCATAGTTCGTTTCTTCAATTGGTAATTACACAGAATTCCAAGTCCTTCCTAGCAAATGTATCCCTGGAGCTTACCCACTGTTTCCACATTCAAAACATGTTAAAGCAATAATAAAAATGAAGCCATTTCAAATATGCCAAATCTAAAAAAATAATTTTCACTCCCAGACTCCACTATTGTGACTGTCTTTCTAGTTGATATTTTTAAATCTTATCACTTTTGACCACACATCCACATACCATCCTGGGTTATTTATAAAGATAAATCCTGTGCTGAGATCAAAATCTACAATCATTTTTTAACTGGATTTAAATTTGTTTTTGCTGCTTTAAAAAAGATTTTGAAAATATTTTCCAGTGGGTTTTATTTCATTTTATTTTTTAAGATCTTGGTTAAAAAAAAAAAGACATTGCTTAGAATATAAACTGTCTCTGGGGCTGTCTACTACCACATTTTTGGGATAGCTTGCATTATCCAGGAACTGACAGCTCACTGTTTGAGTTATTTGTACCTTAGCTTTGTTATGATATTTTTAACACTTTCAGTGTGCCTGCCTAAAAATATATCTGCCATCATTAGCTTGAAAACGAGAACTTACTGGTAAATTGGCCTTGCTTTGCCCATTCTTTCTGAGTCTCCCTTTCCTTGTATTTGAAGTGAAATAAATAGCGTCAACTTTACAGAGTGAAAAATGAAAAGGCATTCCCCACCACACAACAAGTGCATAATAAGGGGTAGCTTGAAAATGTTACCCATAGAATCCAGTTCAAAGCCAGTGATTGGGTGGGAACAGCCACAACAGTACGTGTGCATGTTCTCTACCCTCCAGAGCCTGCACACGCTGGCAGAGCAGACCACGACTTCTCTTGACCTTCAACCTGACCCTAAATGCTGGGTACTGAGTGTGAGTACTAGCTTGCTGAATGCTCGCCGGAACTGAAAAGTCAAAGTTGGATGAGTGCAGAATCTGCTTGGAGTTTAAAATTCGATTCTATTTTTAACAGTGCTGGGATTTTGTTGTTGTTCTCTTCTTCTGTTTAGGAAACAGAATTTGAAATTCTAATGCAGATTCAGTAAATGACTGCTAACAAGCTTATAGCTACACGGAGCCAGCAGCCAAGGATGCAGTTGGCTTTCCTGAGGACAGGAGAAACTGAGGCTTGAGAAGGACAATAGGGAAATCATTTGTCATCTGCTCTGGAGCTTGATTCAGAATGAGCTACAGTCCGGAGAGCTGGGCTGCAGTTAAGAAAATATTTGATCCCATGTGTGAAGGTGTTTAGCTCCTCAACTGTAAGAGGACTAATGCCATCAGGGCCATGAACTTGAAGGGACCCAGTGAAGGCTAATGGCCTTCATGGAGCATTTGTTCTATAAGGACTGTATTTCTTACTTTTTATCTAGTACACATATTCTATTCTTCAATTTGTATAAATAAATATATAAAAATGTATCATACTAATTTACAAATTTTATCTGGTCCAGCTGCCAGCTTCAAACATATTTGGCTCAAACTACGTTCAGTTCTAAGTTTAAATGCTGCATATGCCCATGTGTAAAGAAAACTTTAAATTGCAGAATTATAAATGTTAGTCTAACAGATATGCAGATTATTCAATATGTGCTAAGAAAGGTACAAAGGGGTAAAGACATAGCACAAGAGAATAGGAGATTTGGGGTCACATTTTGGAATTCTAGTCTTTTGACTTTGGAGTTAGTGCACGATTGGAAAGTATGTTTATTGCCTCATTAAGCTATAAAGCAATATATATATAAGATATAAAATATCTTATATGTATATATTTGAATTGTACATTGTGTGTATGCGTGTGCATGTACGTGTGTGTGTGTGTGTGTGTGTGTGTGTGTGTGTGTGTGTGTGTGTACTGGGCCCTTGAGAACCGTGGTAAAAAGGATCCAAGACTGAGGTAGCTCTGGGTAATGAGCAGGCCATGGAAGACGAGAGTAACAGCAACTGCCTATAGGCTAGATAGTTGCCATTCTTGCTTTGTGGTTGAAGGTGACCTTCATCAAGTCTAGCACAGAAGGGGTTGTTAGAAGAGGGTGAAATTCAGAGGGAACATTTAATATGCTTGATCTCATTTTCTAAACACAAGACACTCTAACTTCTCCCATTCCATTTCTGCCTGAGTACTGGTCTTCTCAGCTTGGGGAGAGCAAGATGAGTGTGCTGTTGGGACAGGCCACTGTGGTGAAGGTTGCTGTCCTTCACTGACTCTGTGGCGGGGAGGAATGATATGCACTCTTTACACTCTCTTTGCTTATGGAAATTGAGTGGTAAATTTGTTCGTGTGTCTGGTTACAAGACAAGACTTAAGGCTGTATGTCTCATGAGTGTCACTTTCTGACCCTCAGGGTGATTTGTGATAACAATAATGATATTGGTGTTAGTCCCCGATGAATGCAAGAAGTTCATTCAGGACAGTGAATTCCTGTCTCTTGACCTAAAATAGCTCCTTGACTCTGCTGGTATCTGAGTGTATTTCCATAGAATCAAATGCATTCATCTGAAAGAAAAAAAAAAAAAGGCTAACAATGCAGTGTGTCTGTCAGCAGGAAACAGCACTTTCAAACTGAATTACATGAGAGGTCTCAGCACAAGGGTGGCTTGTAAGAGTGTAGGAAGACGTTCAAGGGATGCTGAAGGGTGGTGGGCTGCAATGGGAGACAGTGACGATGAGGGATGAGCACTTTACTACCCCTGGGTCAGAAGGAAATACACCATTTCTGGGTTTCAGAGGTGTTAACTCTAGGAAGAAGGGTCACTGGAAGGAGGAGGAGGCATTTGCTGGAAACCATGGTCAACTCGTGCATTCTTTAGGAAGGGAATGATATGGTGTTTCCCCTTCCTCCTGCCAGTGTAGGAAGCTAACTGAAGCCTGAAGTCTATCAGCTCACTTTGTAGGACAGCCCCTAGGACAGAAAAGGTAACAATGGGTCTACAGGGCAGAGGGTGGAATCCAGCTCATAGGCGTTAGGGAAATGACAGACCCATAAGTCTCAAACTCATACTATCATGCTGATGTTAAAAAAAAAAAAAAAAGGATCTTGAGCTCACAGCCTCTGTTACACGAAGGTTGAACAAGGACTGATTGAACCTAGTCATTCAAGGGCAGCCCAAGACATGTGGTGAGACCCTCTCTCAAAAATAAATAACCCACACTCATAACAACAAAGAAAATACCCGAGCGACACCAAAGCACCTTCAGAGCAGCAGGAAGGCTCGGTAGTGTTTTTATCTACCTTTGTCTTTCCTTTCCTGTCTTGGTCTTGACTGGCAGCAACCTGGTTCCCAGTTCTCTTCTTTGAACCAGAGGAAGTAGACCAACATTACCTGCAAATTATTGTGTATATCTGTTCTCTTCTACGTGGGAATACCTGCCAGGGAGGAGGGGTAACTTGTGTAACCCAGAGAACTGGAGGGCAATGCGATGGGTACTTACCACAAAGCCTACTGGAGAGCAGTAAACCCACAGGTCCTAGAGGTGAGAGTCTCACTGGAGACCTTAAATAAACACCTAAAGGCAGGAGGAGAAGCTGGGATGAAGCTCCTTGAGAAATCAGGACAGTAAAAAGCAGCTGTTTTTAGGGTGATCTAGAAGAAGCCACCTGTCTGCCCTAATAAACACGAATGTTTGCAGTCTTAGGAAAGCCTTAGACTTCCACCAGGTCTGATCTCCAGGCCAGAGCAAACCAAAACAGGGAAACCTCCAGTATAGACTCAAAGAGGTGACCTCCCTCATGTGTGTGAGTGTTTGTGTGTGTGTGTTTGTGTGTGTGTGTATGTGTGTGTGTTTGTGTATGTGTGTGTTTGTGTGTGTATGTATGTGTGTATGTGTATGTATATATGTGTGTGTTTGTGTGTGTATGTGTTGGTGTGTATGTTTGTGTGTGTGTTTGTGTTTGTGTGTGTGTGTGTGTGTGTGTAGGTGTACTCGCTCGTTTGTATGCATGGAGTGGGTAGAGTAGATCTGAATTCAGGTTCTCATGTTTGCCCAATAAGCTCTTCACCCACTGAGTCATCTCCCTGCTCCTCTATTCAAGAATTTTGATCCAAACATTACCTTTACAAAACTAAAGGAACAGAAACTCCAGTGGGCACACATGATAAGAACACTTTGTAAAGACAGTATGAAAACAAAACCTCTACACAAAGGAACTACCGTAGTATTCAACAATCAACTCAAACACAAACCAGCAAATACTGAGGAAAGTGGAAACTATGACTCCTAGAATCATAACATTTTAATAATCAAATGATCAATGTTTAACAAGAAAAAAATCACAAGATACAATGAGAATGAAATGTGCCCATTCAGGAAACTCTGACTCATTGAAATGGACAAAAAGAATCAACGATGACTGTCCCCAAGAGATCCCAGACATCAGACTTTAAAATAAATCTTTTAAATGTGCTCTAAGTGCTAAGAGAAATGTGGACAAAGAACTAGAGGAAATCCAGAAAAGAAAATGCCAACAGTGGCGGTGGACTTACAACAGAAAACCCACCAGGGACTCTGGAGCCAGGAGCTCCAATCACTAAAACCCAGCAGCTGCTGGGGTTCAGAAGCAGACTGGAAATGGCCAGAGAAAGAATCAGAGACACTGAATATAAAATATCTGAAATTATTAAGTCTGAGAGGCAGAAAGGGCAAAGCATAACAGAAGTTATGACAGAGCTTGAAGGATTGGAGACCTCATCAAGAAGACCCATATACACACCATGGAAATCCCAAATGGAGGGAGAGAGGGAAAATGGCAAAGGAGTGTATTTAAAAAATAATACCCAAAATGTCCTCCAGTTTCATGAAAGACACGAATCAAGCACCCTTGAGTGAGTCTAAACATGGCAGACTTGAAGAGACCTACATGAAGACATATTTAAATCATATTTAGCTAAATAAAGCCAAAGAGAGACTCTTAGACATGGCGATGGAGAAGCAACTTGTCAGACTCAGGCCCCTCAGTCATATGACATGCCAGTTTCTCAGCAGCAGAGACTAGAAAACCAGAGGTTGCAGGATGATCTGCACAAGATTCTAAAGAAGATGTCAACTGATAAGTCTGTGCTTGGCGAAGCTGTCCAAAAGTGAAATTAGAAACTGCTAATTACACAATAGCTAAAGGGGTTTTTCAACTCCAGACTTGAGCCCCAGGAAATCTTAAAGGAAACCATTTGTATAAGGCATAGCAGCATATGCAACACTCTGGAGGCTGAGGCAGGAGGGTTGCCACCACTTCTAACACCACCTAGGATACACAATGAATTCAAGGCCAGCCTGGACTACATGGTGAGACTCTAGAGCAAACAAACATATGATGTGATGGTACATGTATGACTTTAATCTCAGCACTTAGGAGAACTGAGGCAGGAGGATGACCATGACTTCAAGGTCAGCCTGGGCTATATAGTGAGCTCCAGACCAGCCTGGGCTATAGTGTAGGACCCTGTCTCAAACAAACCAACCAAGTTGTGGAAAAGTAATAGAAAAAAAATCAATTAAAGTAACAGGTGGTTCTTTGAAGCCATGAGTAAAGTCGACAAATGTGTTGGCTAGGCTGACTAAGGAAACACAGAGGAGACTCAGATAAATAGAGTTAAAACAGGAAGTCAAATTGCAACATTACTACCGGCTTTATAATGAGAACACATGTCTTACGGTAGTGGCATCAACATCTATGAGCCAACCAATCACAAAGCTTTCTGAAATTCCTAGAAATACCCACCACAGTTGAATCATATGGAAACAGGATCCAGCTAGTCTTGTAACTAGTAAGGGTGTTGAATCAGTAGTCAAAAACCCAATACAGAGACGTCTTGGGACAAATGGATTAATGAGTGAATTTCAGAGTTTCCAAGATTTGTTTTTTTTAGTCTCCAAAGCTTCCAAAAAACTTGACAAGAGGGAAACTGTTCTAACTCATTCTTTGAGCATTATCTGATATTGGAGCCAGAAAAACACTCTACCGAGCACCAAGGGACCCCTGCAGACCACCGCTCCATTGGCCTATTGTAGTAAAAGGCGTCATGTAAGTGCTGGCGAAGAAGGTTAACACCATCTAAGAGGTTCAATACTGAATCCAGGAGCAAGTGGGCTGTATTCCCAGCACACAGAATGGTTTGACACTTGAGAAACAGTCCATGCGATATGGCACATCAATTAATGGACTCAAGTGGGAAAACTCCACATAGGATGGACGCCTTTGACAAGATACGCATGCATGAAAACCCGCAATAGGCATTTACTGGAGAATGTTTTGAATCTTCGAGACAACACTAAGAAATAAGTAATATTAGAAAATGGATTCTCTATTACGGATAAATTCCAGAGTACGGAAGTAATTCTTCAAGATTATATATACAGTAAAGACGAGATTTAGAATGTGTGCTCAGATTTTGAGATTGCAAAGGCTAGGCCATTTCTACTGTATGTGTGCCTTTTGTTTGGGCACCCAAGAAGGATCAAAACGAAGGTTCCAAGACGTGATTTAGGAGAAGCCACTACCTGAGGAGGAGGGACTGGAGGATGAGGAGGAAAGGAGAGAAGGGAAACTGTGGCCAGGATGCAAAATAAATAATAAATTTATTTATTTATTTACTTATTTAGAGAAGCCACTACCCACATAACTAGTTTAATAAATGAATGGTCTTTAGTGTTTTCATCCCTGTTCCCATTCCTCACTGATAAAAATGTGTTACTATTTTCATTGTGTTTGTTTTCACTGATGAAATGTGGGCTTGCTTGGGCTTTCTTACTCCGTAGCGATATTAGACTGCCAGGGATGGCCCTGTCCACCGTTCTAATGTATCTAGGAAAATAGTGATGTGTATGGAACCAGCAGCTCAATAATGTGGCGTCAAAGGCAGTGTCAGGAGAAGCTACAGAAATAAAAAGAGGTTAATAAACTGAGAAAGCTGGAATCAATTTGGCTTTGACTCAGAGTCATGCTCTGTTTTGAAAAAAAAAAATCTCTCTAAAGGTTGGTGCCAACTCACTGAATTCAGTTATAAATAAAAATAAGAATTATGGTTTCCAATTTTATGAGTTTTTAATGGGTACATTGTTCAGCTTCCTGACAAATTGATGAAATGCAGACCTGCTAAGTCTCCAAAATGCCTGCCACATTTGTTTACTTGGACTGTTACAAAGAAAGAGAGCTTTTGGGATTAAGTTCTTTCGGGAGAGAGACTCAAAAACGTGCTTCTGCATACTTGTGGGTTTTGGTATTTTATACTTTTAAAACCACTTTCATGTCTTTAGCACTGTAGCAGCTGGCAGTGGGGAAGGGGGTCAGCTATCAGACTAGGTGCTCTGTCTTTACGGTGTATGTCTAGGCTTGTAAGCAAAAATTCAATAAAGCTCCAAAAATCTGTGGCACAATCTGAGGGGCATTGGTTCAGCCTAACAGGACAGATCTTTTTTTCTCTAAGGCAGAGATGTGGGATTTCTGGGCAAGGAGGTCCTGGCACGTGACCTGATTTTAACTGGCATGTTCTAGAGATGTCACTCACTGTAAGGTTGGTTCCTTCCCGTCCTCTGATCTTTTTGAGCTCAGAGGACATCCTTTGTCTAGCACTGGCGACAGCACAGGGACCGTCAGAGGTGACAGTGATGGGGGGAGGGGCAGGTACTGTTTAACAAGCAGCAGAGCCCCTCAGACTGGTACTGGATGAGTAGGCTTTAACAGTATGTGGGCTTCACACTTGGGAACCTTGCCGTGTTCTTGGAACCTGATCTCTCAGAGATAAGTCCACCCCCTCAACCACACACACTTCTTCAGAATCTGGGGGTTTAAAACTGCTCAAAGACAAATCCTGCCCTCTGGTTTCCAGAGTTCACCCCATCCTGTGGGTCCTCTGTGCCTGTGGAATCTGGGTCTAGTCTGGAGTTTCTTGCCTGACTGAATTCTGACAGTCTTCTAAACGGGCACCGAGCACTAACCATTGCTCAAGCTCAGATCTGGGATGGTCTTCCTCCTCATCACCTGCAAACCTTCACAACCACATCTCTCTCCTTGGAACAAGCTGGAGGAGAGCCACTGTGTGAGCTGCTGCTCTGGGGCTGTCAGTGAGCCAGGGTGGGGCCAGCCTTCAACAGCATGGATGTGGCATGTGTCCTCTCCTCCCTGAGGCTCTATGTTCAAAAATAGCACAGCCGCCCCTCCCTCTGCTGGTGACACTCAGACTCATGAGGGATGAATAATCGTCGTGACAGTCATTTTGGGCTAAGCAAGAAACAACAGTGAGTAAAACTCACCCCCAACTGTAAGAATGTCATGAACTTCAAACGATGTTTACATTGTAATTGGGGGTTTGTTCCTCGTTCACTCCTCTAAGGTTTCTATTCTTTCTTTCTTCCAGCCTGACAGCTGCTTTCATTAATAACCTATCTAGCAGGGTGTTGACATGCAACTCTTCAGTGTCCGGAGCATTAGCACTTTGCAAGCTCGTTTGGAGAGGTCTGACAACCAGGCTGGTAGAAAAGGGTGTATCTGTTCATCCACCCGAGAGTGGAACAATTGTGAGCTGCATCCTTCTGGCAAAAACACTTCCCCTGTACATTGCAATAAGAACCCATTTTCATATTACAGAATATAAATTTTAGGTGAGCCTGTAAGCATTCATTTTTTCCATCGCAACTTTGGGATACTCTTACTAGCAATGGGCTCATTTTCAATAAATGGTGAAATAAAAATAATAAAGCCTCAACTGAGGTGAAAAACAACACATGATTCCTTTTGCCATTTTCCCCTTCAGTACAGTGCATGCATAAACACAGAGAGAAAGGCAGTATCTCGTAGTTGGGGACTGGAGTGTGTTGATGATAGCAGTCCACGGCACCCTGGGTGGAATGCCTCAGCAGCAGTTAAAGGTTAGCAAGATGAGTCGACTATGCCAGTAAATGTCTTCAAAGAAGGATCAAGTTATGCAATGTAGGGCCAAGGGTGAGGTGGTGTGGCTCTCCTCGCCTCCCTCTCCAAACCTCTAGACACAACAAGTATTGCTCCAAGTTGCCTGGAGCCTAGAGGCAGAAAAACTAGGGCAGAGTGCATCATGTCATGGGTAGCAGATGCATAAACCTGAGGCCCTTATGGGCCACAGAGGCCAACTTCCTTGTTATACAGACTGAGATAGGAAGAAGCTATGTGCTGTACTTATGAGTGTGAGTGAGAAATCAAAAGAAAACAGAATCCTCACACCCAGACATTCTGCTGTCTTTTGTGGAAACATCTGAGTCCTGAAAGACTATCCTGAGAAAGCCACTGCTATAGCAGTGTTCATGGTTTGAACTTGATAATCATACTCTGGCTACAGTGTACTTTGGTAACAAGCACTGGAATACTTAGAGGTTAAAAAAAAAGAACTAAGTAACTAGCCTCAAGTAGATAGCTAGATAATAGATGGATGGATATATATATAGATATAGATAGATAGATAGATAGATAGATAGATAGATAGATAGATAGATGGATAGACAAATAAATGATAGATAAATTAGACAGGCAGGCAGGTAGACAGAGATGGATTGATAAAGACAGACAGGCAGATCACAAGTAATAAAGCATATGAATAAATGTTAGTGAATATTAACAAAGGTTTACAGGTGTGTTTGTACTAATTTCACTTTTTAAAGTTATTAAAGTTTGAAAATGTTTCCAAATAAAGAGTTTTTAAAAAACTTGTTAATAAATAAATTAAATTCCCAGGATCATAATAGAGACAAACTCTTCCAGGCCTCTGCCTTGAGTGGAACATATTTACCCTGGAAAAACTTCCAGCCCCTCTTGGAGGCTTCTGAGTTGAGAGAGAAGACTTTTTTAAATTCATCTGGTGAGAGGGATTTATTGGAAATGTTTTTTTTAAATACCATGAGTGAGTCTACTATTCTTGTTCGTTCATAGCCATGACTGAGCATATTTCCAGAGTCTGCTATAATTCAGGGAGAAATATGTGACTTTTCACACCTGTCCAGTGAATGCTCCGTTGAGGGCAGCAGATAGCACACGTTGTTGAGCTACTCAGTGAACCTTGCCATTTGCAAATCATTTCCATGCGTGCTATGCTGCTGGAGTCTCCGTGTCAGATTTGAAGTTAACCCTGCTTTGTAGTTAGAGAAACGAAGGTTCCGACAGGATCGAAATCACAGGGCTGTTAAGAAGGATGCTTTATGAGTTCTGCACTCTGGTTCCATGCCGTGTGCAGTCAGAACAGTGCCTCCTTCAGCCATCGTTGACCGTGTACATACACACTGAAGCTACACACTGTGAACAGCTCTGAAATCCACACCCTTTTGCTTATGACTTGTTAATCACATGATGAAATTAAATAGGAGTGGACTTTAATTTCTGGCCATGTCTTGTTTCATTAGTTACATAGAGGTGAGGACTTGGAGGGGCTTGCTTTCATCTTCCTGTTCAGGTTAAGAATCCATGTTAGTTTCTGTCATTAAGCTGGTACCAGTGTCCCTTACAAAGACCACCATAAAGTTTCTGGACGTGTTGCTAAAATTCCTTCCTAAGGGGAGACATAGATGACATTCACTTCTCCTCCTAAGGTCCCAATGCCCAACCAAGGCACAATTCCACTGAAGTTTATTCTTAGGAACCAATGGGTTTCATTGGACTTCCTTACAGAGACTAGGTAAGGGGTTACTTACAGGGTTGTGGGTGGTCCTCCCTGCAAGAGGCAGCATCTAGAAAGCCTTTACCAGGTAAGGATGAGGGCTTCTTCCCCATAGTGCATAGACAGAGGCCATCCTCCTACCCTTCTCCAGCCTGTGTACTCTAGCTTCTCCCTGAGGCCAGAGCTGTAATAGATGATAGTACACTCAGCTGAGGGTCTTGTGACCATCCTCACTCATCCATGATGAGGTATACACAGTCACCAAGCCCAGCTGGGGTAATTCTAACTCCCCAAAGTGGTGGTTGACTTGCAAGATAGTCACATGCACCAGGCAGGTACCCAGATGACCTAATTTAACTTTCCCATGGTTACAGATGAGAAAGTTAACACCAGGAACTTAAAGGAAAACATCACAGAGCTACTTAAATGCTGAACCCAGAACTCAAAAGTCAGATAACTCATCATCAGCTCAGGTGGGTCTTTCTAGAAAACAAATGGCATTTGGTGAAGGGTTTTTGATTGTTACATATTAAAAGATCTAAGACAGCTTTAAAAAGTAAGTAGGTTAAAAAGGGTGCTTTTAGGTTGCCTATGTGGTCACATCCAATATAAACATAAAGTTTAACAATTAAGCACATTTTTTTTCCAGAAGGGGAGGGAAGAAAGGGTATCTATTCTGTTGTCTGTTGTGTTTTTCTTCCCTAATCAAAACCATGTGAGAAACTAGAAAGAACACCAGAGCCCTGAATGATTGCCAAAAAACGAAAATGGGTTGAAAGAACAAGAGCTAGAGGAGACACAGAAAGAGGGAGAGACAGAGACAGAGAGAGACAAAGAGACACAGAGACAGAGACAAACAGAGACAGAGACGCAGTACACTTCCCTGGTTTTGGCAATCAGACAGGCTCAGCTCTTCATCAGTAAGAATCTTTTACGCACACCAGGCCAGTTTACAGCACACAGGAAAGCCTGTAGCTGGGTTCCGCCCACCACTTCCCACGGGAGTCAGCAAAACTGCATCAGCCCTTCCATGCCTTAGCCCAAAATACCACCAAGTCCAGAGATGAGCCTCTCTTCTCATCGCGCCGTATAACGGAGGGAGACCACAGTTAGCTCTTGACAGTCAGGGGGAAAGAAGGGTGTTGTTTTAAAAATGATAAGTGGCGCTGGTTATCGTATGGAAAGGTCATGAGGCACGAGCCATGACAAAACCCAGCATCAGAGCCTTATTAGGAGGAAGGGGGGGGGGGGGGGCAAAAGAACCAGGCCTAGGAAGAAGCAAGTGCAGAAGCAGAGAGAGAGATAGTGGGGGGTGGAAAGAATAGAGAGAAGAGAGGAGGAGTCTGGTGTCCAGTTTTTTAAGGATTCCTGTGCACATGCGCAGGTAGGCTTACGGAGCTACGCCGCCACACATGCGCTGATTGCATGACCATGCTGTGCGCAAACACGCAGCGCACTGGTGGCGCAAGACGTAAGACCCCTTGCTTAGCTGCTGAACTGCGCATGTGCAGTCATGCAGCTGGAGTGGCGGCAGAATCCTAATAAAAGGTCCATTCTTCAGGTGTTTACTGTGTGCCTACGTATGAGTTTATATGTGTGTACATACCCTTGTGCACCTGTGTATGCCTTTATGTAGGAAGCCTTAACACCTCTTTTGAGAGGGAGGGGTCACTACTTTACTTTTGCAAGCTAACTCTGTACAGTTACAGTGTTTCCTTGTCCCAGGCAAATGAGGTTAAGAGTCAGGAAAAAAACACTCACTGGAGCCCATCTCCATCACCCCTCCTATTGTTATCCTACTCTGTTTTCTACCGGACTCTTCTTTGCATTCTGGGATGCAGGGAAACATGCTTCTTTCTAATACATTTTCCTAGAAGAGAAGGCTTGGGTAGGATTCTTGCTGCGATTCACTATCTGGCTTTAGTTCTTAGGTGAGGTCAAGTGGCAAAGCAGGACAGATGATATGGTGTCATTCAACTTACTCTAAAACAGTGTTCAAATAATGTAAGTCTATGGTTATCTCCAGACTTGGACCCTTGCTTCCTCCCCAACTTTGCTCTCATCCTAAATATCCCTGAGCTATTAGAAGTAAGATCTCAAAGTTTGTCTCCTAGGGGCCACTATTCTCCACTATGATGGTTAGTTTAATTGTCAACTTGACACAGTATCAAATCACCCCATCATGAAGGACTCTCTAGATATGGTTAAACTGTGGTTAGTCTATAGATTATCTTGATTATGCTAATTGATGTGGGAAGACCCTGTCATTGTGGGTGGCTCCATTCCCTAGGAAGGGGATTTTGAACTGTGTGATTGACATGCATTGCTCCCTGTTCTTGACTGTGGGTGTGCTGTGACCAGCTGTTTCAAGTTCCTCTTACTTTGACTTCCTTGGCAATGGACCATAACCTGGAATTGTGAGCCAAATATGTCCTTTCTGCCTTAAGTTGTTTTTATCAATATGGTTTATCACAACAACAGGAAATGAAGCTAAGACACAGGCCATTAAGAAATTCTTTCATTCCATTGTCCTTCTTGGTGGCTCTACAGGTCTGAGATGTGAATCGGAGAGCTTCTGTCTCCTCTCATTCAAATGTCCTATCCCAAAGCACTGATATTCTGGCAAGGCTCATCATGAAGTCTGTTCAGAGGGCTCCTATGCCCCTCTTAGCCCGGCACTACTGCTGTAAAAACCATAGTTATAGATGCAAAGTTTATTTGGTCAATAGAGTGCCCCAGAGTCTTGTTATTATAACAAGGAAGCTCACCCCTGGATGCTTCTAGGCCAACTTTAAGAATATACAGAAGGATAAACAAATTGTTCAAGGATTGAGCCCTTGAAACAGCATACCTATTACCCATAGTTTTGGAAAGGAAAAAGATATCTAGGTCTATGGCTGTAGCTTTGTCAATAACAAAGACAGATTAACAAGAGAAAAACACACATTGATTTAATACAAGTTTTCTGTGACACCAGGACCATTATAAGGAATTTAAAAGCCAAAGAACTAGCTACATGTTTGTTTTTATGCTAAGCATGGTAGAGAGTACAAAATCTTGAAGAAATACAATTGGACAAAGGAGTATATGATCCAATGATAATAAACAGGGCAGTTAGCAAGGCATTAAGTTTGTTTGGATTCCTGTCCTTGCCTTGTGTCTTCTAAGATAAGAACCCCTCTTACAGAAGTAAGGGTCTACAGTCTATTTCAGGGAAGGTCACATAAATCCTTTTAGGTTTTATGATCTGCTTGGGGGAAGAAGGGTGGAGGGAAGGTCAGAATAACCTTCCTGCTTCTGCTGTTTTCTCAAATTCTTTCAGCTTGAAGTATTTGAGGGTTGTATGTCCTGGACCCTGTCAACAATTAGTGCAGAACCAAAAGGCTTAGAACTTATTTCCAAACCCATATTCTTTCAGGGTTGCAGTTCTGACAGACCCAGGCTTGGGACCCTTGTCAGGAGGGTCAAGCTGCCTTCTCAATGAACTCAGCTCTTTTTTTTTATCATATTTCTTGCTGGGTAGAAGGAATTATCTTCATGGGTGAAACTAGAGAAGGCCCAGCACCCCAAGGGCATCATAAACTATATGGCAGACTCCCTAGGAGCATGATACCCAAAAAAAAGAACGACAGATATAGCTGATCATTCAAGAAATTAAAGAAGCCTAATAAATTCTTCAAAAATATCAGAAATCAAAGACCCTGAAGAGAATCTTGCTTGACATTTTAAAGCCCATATCTCCATGCAATGCTTTTCAATAAAGCCTCTATACATCTTTATAACCAAGGCTAATTTTGAAGAATTTCTCTTCCTATATTTAAGGACATGAAATTGCAGTCTTGGGCATTTCTTTTGTGTTCTCAGAAGGTCTAAATATACATCTGCAGTATCCACTGTGAATTCCTATAATAATCCTGCAGATAAAGAAAAATTATCCTGGAATGATCCCACAGCCAGTTAGCTCCTGCTTGCGATAAGAACACGTGTTTCTTGTCTTCCCCTCAAGAACTTCATCCTCTATAATATTCTGTATCCCTAGAGTTCAACTCCATCAAGAACGCTAGATATAGTTAAGAGTTTTCAACTCTTTAAATTCTTCAAAGTACTCAAACTATTTCCTCAGGGAGAGTTATTCCAGGCATCTTCTGGGAAAGAAGCCTGTCGAATTTGCATCATCCGAGCTATCCTTAAGACAGAGAAGGAAATATCAGTGTTAGAAGCAGAGAAGGGAGCCCCAGATGAAGTTTTACTCCGCCTCAGAACACAGGGGAGAGAAGTGAACAGGAGTGAGAGCCATAGAGAAGGCAGCCCGAGTGACCAATTGAGTCCAGTCCAGTAAAACTTGATGGATGCATAGCCCAAAGCAAGAAGAGGCATCATTCCTAGATTTCAATATTTAAAGGAAAAAAAACAACAACAACAACAACTAAATCAGCCAAGAGAAATGAGAGGAAAGTGCTTGTAAGTGCCTCCAGGAGTCTTTGGGAAACTAAGCAATTCTCTCTAATTAATACATATGGGATTTTAATTTTCTCTTAAGACAAAAAAAGTACATCTGTGCAGTGAATCACAAAGGAGGAGGGAGAATTTCACTCTGAAAGATATAAAATGCATCTCCTTCCGAGATGGTGAAGGAAGGAGGACTTTGAGCAGAGTGACCTGGAAGACAGCCGGTGGGTGACAGATGGGAACAATGGTTCCTTGAAGGAGTAAGTAGTTGCATAGATAAAGGAACTTAGAAGTCTGACTAGTAATAAGTGAGAAAAAAGATGGGTTTAATGATGAATGTGACATTGCTGGAGAAATGACCTCTGTTATTATATCCTTTGAGAAAGAGGAAATAAGATATATCCTAAGGAATTTAGTGTATGTGTGTGATTCAGAATCTGAACAATTACACAGTTGCTGTGCTGATTGGTTTTATGTCAGCTCATCACAAGCTAGAGTCATCAGAGGGGAGGAGGTGTCAATCTGAAAATGCCTCCATAAGATGGAACTGTAAGCAAGTGTGTAGAGCATTTTCTTAATTAGTGATTGGTGGGGGAGGGCCCAGCCCATTGTGGGTGGGGTCACCCCTGGGCTGGTGGTCCTGGGCTCTATAAGAAAGCAGGCTGAGCAAGGCATGGAAAGCAAGCCAGTAAGCAGCTTCCCCTCCATGACCTCTGCACCAGCTCCTGCCTCCAGGTTCCTGCCCTGTTGAGTTCCTGTCCTGACTTCAGTTGTGGACTATGATGTAGAAATGCAAGCCAAATAAATCGTTTCCTCCCCACACTTGCGTTGGGTTATGGTGTTTTGTCACAGCAATAGTAGCCCTAACTAGGACAGCTGCTCAGTCATGAACAAGCAAAGTTTCAAATAAAATGAGTCCCAAACACTAACTATGATATTGAAAGTCAGGGAAGAGAGGGCTTTGATTATGAGGAATGGGAGTCATTGGGATGCTGGTTATGTTGTGGTTTTCTACACATGCATGAGGTCACACAGAGGAGATGGCACTATGTAAAGATATGATGGACTGTATCTGATAAGTCTAGCATGTGTTTTATAAAAGTAATAAATCTTGAATAAAACAAGAACTTTGAAAAAGCAAATATTACAGTTATAGTGCTAAATAAACCAGACTCAAAGGTAGAGTGTTAACTATACCACGATGGAGTGATGAACAGCACGTAGATTTAAAACACCATCAGAGACCTAGAAATGGAAGCAAGAGCTCTCGAATCAGGTTCCAACCCCACCCTACTTCACAGTCGACGTGTTCCTATACAAACACACAGCACATCTTCAAGTTCTGAGGAAACCATGTCTCACAGCAGAACTCACATACTACTTACATACTACTCGAAGTCAACATCATGCTCTAATTTTTCATTTTTCACTTCAAGATTCCATTGTTTTTTGGGATGTATCTAAGTACATAGGAAGGAATGAAATGCTATAACCATGTGTGATATTTTAAGGCAGACTAACCGAGCAAAAAATAATTTGATTGCTAATTATGTGGCCAATCCAATCTATCATCATTGAAGACATGACCAAAAGAAAAAAGTTAAGAATGAATCGTGTAGACTCTGAAGGAGACTAGTGTGGATGAGTAGCAGAAAATGTGCCTTGTATGCTGTCTGGTGCTGTATTCATGTCTACAGTAAGACCATAGGAGCTGCATGAACATATTCTATATCAGAGTGTGATTTTGACCATCTCCTCCCATTTTTAGCATTAAAAAGAAAAATGCTGTATTTACAATTTTGTATAGATTTTTAACTGTAGGCTTGTTATTACATAGACGTTTCTGATGGAAATCAAAGTTAGATGTCATCTTATGGGACATTATTCAGTAACACTTTCAAAGAAATAACATACAGCAACGAAACTTCCAGCTGACACAAAGGCGCAGCATTTTGTGAAAACCCTACAGTTTACAACAGGGGAGAGAGAAAGGAGGAGAGACATCTTCTTAAGTTGAATGTCGGTGCCACTTGGAATCAGTGACAGTTAGTGGCTATGACGGAATAGGCCAGGGACAAGTGACAAAAATGAACATTCAGGCAACAGCATATAACAAAGCATATTAGGGTTGTGGCCATGATCAGCAAGGTATGGTAAAACATACCTTGTTTTACTATAATAACCATGGCCTGGCTCTGTCACCCGTGTGACAGTTCCTGTGCCAAACGGTAAAAAGCACCTTAACGTCCATAGTTCAGCCTCGTTCCCAACCCACGTTGGTGAGTGTATTAGATGTAGGAGACTGGACAGTGGTCTTGTTCCAGATTCTCATACCAGGACATTTGACCTCACATGGCACAAAGGGACTTTCCCCATGTACAAAGTGGCATGTTGCTGAATGAAGTGTTGAATGAAGTTAATATTTATCTTAATCATAGCAAACTGGCTCCAAGGATTATATGTGTACATGTACTCATGTGTGTGATTTTTTTAAAAATTGAAATTGTTCCAAGTATAGTCTTAGGGACAATTCCTATACATTTACAATTATGAGGGTACTGGCATAAGAAAACACTTTGCAGTCTTTGTGAGGTGGGCATAATGGTCAGAAGTTAATGTTGTCAACAAAATAGCAATTGTGAAATGCTCGGTATTTTTCTGTCAAATCTTCATTTGCAATGGCACTGAAGAGAGAAACAGGTTCCTGTGAAATCATGACATGCTTGCATCACACACTGGGCTGGTGCATTATTCAGCTGCTACTGCCTCCTGCTCTTTGACATTTGTATGCTATGATGAAAACGTGCCACGTGGGCAACGGTGATCAATACAATTTGTCCATGGTTCAAAATGGCAAAGGGGTAGCCTTGCACTGCAACCAGGGAATCCTGGGCTTTCAGTAACAAGAGGTGTCTTTCCAGCCAAGAAAAGCAGTGGGAAGTCAGGAGGTTGGATTCTAGTCCACCTCTGATGTGGAGCGTCCCCCTCACCATTGCTATACCACTGGTTCCCTTTTTAGAACACAAGACCGTTGAATCAGATAATATTTAAGTTCCTAATTCTGAAATTCTTGGACTTTGCATTTTATGTTAAGAACATCATTGTTCTCTAGGAAGGAATTTGTTCCCCTTCTCTGGTTCTTCTGCCCTGAGTGTTTCAGGTCTTGACTTAAAGGTCTTTGTACAATAAAGAGCAAAAAGGCATCCTTTAGCACCTGTGGTTAAAAATATTTCCTTATTTGGTGTTTGAAATAGCCTCTTTGACTCAACACCACAACCCTGACATAGCAGGATTTGTATTTAGCTATACTCAAATACTAATGGCAAGACTCCATCAAATAAGTGACTGCCCGTGACCTGGGGACAGCAACAGAGAAGATGAGTTCCTTACTGTCTTTTCATGCAAGAACAGAGACTTATCTTGGTTCAGCTGGTGTTCAGTGCCTCTGTTGGGAGTTGGGCAGTGGGTGCTTTAAAAGGCTCAACATTATATGCCACAATGTGGATTTCAACAGGCTCTCTGGGAGCTATATTTAACTCTTAATTCATGATTAGCATGATCATTTTCTACTTATCGCTTCTCTTTGATTTAATTAACAACTGGTGTGAGTCTTTCTAGTCAGGACACTAGCCTATTAATATCTTGAATCCTGAATTCAGTCTTAGAGGTTTCAAAGCCAACCCTGAGATGGGACACGATTGTGAGTGTTTTGTGGGCTACTGACTTTAAAGCAAATTCTTTGCAAGGCTGCATAAATTATTGACCATAAAATAGCTATGGGTGGTTCTCCAACTATAAATGCAACTAAAGTACAATAATAATAATAAAATGCACCATAACAAAAATGAATTGTATTGCTCCATAAAAGCTCGCATAAAAACTTAACAAGCATTCTCATCTTACAGGATGGAAGGAGATGCTGCCATCACTGAGCTTTTAAGAGGTTAATTCTCCATCCAATTTCTTCTCCTGTTTTATGTCTTTCCATTCCATCCAAAAAGCTGAGCGAAGATATTCAGAGGCTTGAGCTAGCTCGCCTCCAATATCCAACCCCTTCAAGCAGGGGCTCTTCCCAGCTTAGCATCTTGTTGCAAGGTGAGCAGGAACCGCCAGAGACAGCATTTTCATTACCCAAACTGAGAAACAAAACAAACAAACAAACACAAAACGTGTTCATAGGTATTGATATGTGGTAGCCTGGAGATCTTTTAAGTATTTTTCAAAGGAATAACCAACATCTGAAGCAGGTAAACAGAGAGATAACCTACAAGTCCAGAAGCCACTTCTCTTGAGCTGCACACACACTCCTTTCCCAACAAAGCATGCAATGATCTGCAACCCCCACTTGCATCAAGCTGTACATACACCATCATTTAAACAAATGCCAAACTACAACCCCCTAGCAACCCCTAGTAACTCACATTTTGTGATCAAAATCATCCTGGAACATATCGAGGATCTAGGGACAATGAACTAATCCAGCCTAGGTTCATTTGGGACACATGTGTAGTATGGAAAATTGTGTCCTCAAAATAAAGTTTTGTAGAAAACCTCACCTTTACCATCTTTTATGTCTATGTATAATTGAGCTTGTATACTATTAAAATAAGGTGCACCATGGGAAAAGACATACACAATGAACAAAGGGTTATACAACCCAAGCCTGTCAATCAAAACAAGCAAGACCCATGCTTCCAACCCTTGTCAATCAACTCTTTTTCCTCCCAGACCTCATAAAAGAAGACCCCCAACTAGTGGCTTGATGCTCTTGGGCACTCTAGCTCAAGGACCCAGCTGCTCTCAGTACATCCACCTATACTTTTGATTTGCTTATGAATGACATTTCTTACCATTTTGCTACTTGTGTTTCTCTGATTCTTTGAACAAGATGCTTAGAACCTAGAAATATCCAGTTCAGAGAGACCACCAGTAACACTTTCACCTTATCATTGATCTGCAGAACCTTGTCTTATGGGCAACAACACACTTTTGACTCCATGAATGACTGCATCTTGGATCCTTTTCTCAAAGCCACTCTTTAACTCATTAATATAAAAACGCAATTTTCAATTATGTCATTATTACCCCATTATAAAACCATACTAGATGACAACTTGGGGTGAGGCAGCTCTCTTCTTCTACCCTGGGGTTCCCTGGGATTGAACTCAGGTCCTCAGTCTTGGTGGCAAGCAGCTTTCGCTATGGTGCTATCACCCCTGTTTCCCTCAGTTCCTGTATAAATGCTCCCTGAGATTTGAGTCCTTTCTGGGGCTGAGCAGCACCTTTACCCCTACCTTGAGTCTTGAATTCCACGAAAAACGTTCACCATCTTTTCTGTATCTCTAAGTCAGAAAACTTTGCTGCTTAATAACTCAAGAACGTCACAGCTTCCTTGAGACGCCCTCTTCTCTATTATGAGATGAAGAGGATGGATAACCAATCCAGTTTCCCATGGATGTAATCAGACAAGGTTCTCAGTTGAGGATGGAGACAACCTTAGGTACCTTGAGCTGAAAGGGAATTGATTACAGTGTGTCTGGAAGCTTTCCAACTGTGGGTAAGGCTGGGGAGACCAACTCAAGGACTGGAACAGGACACCTTCAGGGCTTTCTAAAGTCATACTCATGGCTGAACAAACTGTCCCAAAGGGAAACATGGGCTCTACTGATGGACTATTCTACCTCTGCAGTCACTCCTGCTAAGACCCCGAGTACTGCCACCGTTCTCCTGCTGTGGCCCTGAGTACGGCCACCGTTTTGGCTACCTCTGTCATTACAGCTGTATTCCAGGTACAGCGAACTGATTCCACCTGGCCACCATCTTGCCATCCCAAAGCAAAATGCAAAGTCTAGACAGATCATCGTTTGAGCCACAGGAGTAGACACAGAGAGAACCTAGCCAGCCCCAACTTAGAAAGGGCTTCTACCATAGCGGACTAAGAATTGAGTACTTAATGGCACAAGCCCTCTACCAGTAAGAAATGTTTATTATAGACATCTTTTGAAAACTTCAAACTCAAGACATTGAAAGCAAGACTCCACCCGTTTCCCCAGAAAACTTGTGCCTGAGCCATTTGCTCCTTGTACTCAGACTGTGTGATCTCACTTTGGGAGGCTGAATTTCATCAGCTGTCTGCCTTCACTCACCAGTCACATTTGTCTGATTGTTCACATCGTGGTCACTTCTTTCCCGTTGTCCTCCTACAAAGCTTTGTCAGATATGATTGATGAGTGAGTGGTATGAAGGCCGAAGTCACCACGGCCATAATTGAAGAATTATCAAGGTGGGAGACTCAATAAGCTTGATTTAAATTCTTCCTTGTCTGTGTGGTGGTTGTAATGGCTTTCCCATGGAATTTTCAATGAGCTTTCATTTCCAAATAGAGCTTTTCTCTACCCCGTGAATGCTAATGATGGGGGCCAGAACCCATGATTAAGGGCCTACCTCCTATTAGACAGGGATGGTGCTCGTAGTCAATGCTGTCTCTGGTCTTTTATTCTTTCAATGTGAGGCAGATCACAACACTCCAAACACTTAGGCTAATTACCCTCCTGTAACAGTATATTCATTCAAATGTTTAAGTGTTTCCATATGTTGATGAGAGAAACTCCCAGTCAACTAGTTTTGCTTTGTACGTACATACGCAGGTCTGCAGGTGAGGCAGAGGTGAGGGTCTGTCACAGCTCAAAGAGATACATTTTCCTTTGCTTTTGATTGTGAAACTCAGCACATCCCTCACAGTCACAAAACAATAAAGGAGATAATGGGATGTTATTTGAACATCTATAAATATCTGGAGAGGATAAGGAGCTCCTTCACTACCCCAGAGACCATGTGTCATGCATTCCAGTGTGTGGAAGTTGTTGAGTATTGTCTCCTTTTACAGCCTCCATGCTCTCCTTATTGAGTTCCTCCCCTGAAAACGCCAACCACTAGCTTCATTTGAAAGCAGAGCTTCCTGCTACCACCTTGGTGCTCCTCACTCGGGATGCTACTCAGCTCTGCTTTAGTCTTTCCTGTAACAATCTGTCACTTTCTAAGCTACTGCATAATGTAATTTTATTTATTGTGTGATTTTTTTCCCCTCTCTCTTTCTATTAAAGATTGAGCTCATTATCTGCTTGGCTCACTGATATCCTAAGAACCTCAAGCAATACCTAGACTATCTTAAGGATGTCGTTGTTACATGTTAATGAATAAATCTCCAGATACCTCTGAGGCCAGCTGTAACAGTGGAGACCCTGAGACATGTGCAGAGGTTGGGTGGGCCTCTCTGTGTGCTGCTTAACTTCTACTTTGTGGCCCCCTTTCACCTATAAAATCCTGCTTTTTCAAAGGCTGTACAATTTGATCACAGCAAGACTTCAATGGTTCCCCACAGCTTCATGTATTCCAATTTCCTCGAGTAATTGCATCTTAACAAGGAATGGAGTCCCTAGCTAAAGGAATACAATTTTAATTGCAAAAATTCCACCCGTTTTGTCTTCACACAGGGCTTGTATATTCTAGCAGGAGGTAACTTTAGCTTAATGAGAAGGAGACTCAATCCTTCCCGTTATCACACGGCATTCCTAATGTGTGCCTCTGCTGTGAATAGATATCTATGCAAAGGAGTTGAGTCCTCTTTCTGAACTCTCTTCTGGAAAAAAATGTCATTATGTGGGAAATGAATCAAACATTTCAGTCTAACTCAGGCACCCTGTGTTTCCTCAGAGGCTCTGGGCCCACCTTCATGAAGTTCTGGATTCACCTTCATGAGGTTCTGGGCCTACCTTCATGAGGTTCTGGACTCACCTTCATGAGGCTCTGGGCTCACCTTCATGAGGCTCTGGCCTCACCTTCATGAGGTTCTGGGCTCACCTTCAATAGGCTCTGGGCTCACCTTCATGAGGTTCTGGATTCACCTTCATGAGGTTCTGGACTCATCTTCATGAGGCTCTGGGCTGGACTCACCTTCATGAGGCTCTGGGCTAACCTTCATGAGGCTCTGGACTCACCTTCATGAGGCTCTGGACTCACCTTCATGATAATTTGCTTTTACTTTCTTCTTTCTGGGAAATCTATGACTCATCATCATCATCATCCTCATCCTCATCATCATCAACATTCCATGAAATATGCCGTTGAATTATTTTAAATTTCCTGCCCAAATACAGTAAAACTGTACCCATCTGCAAGTCATCACTGGAAATCACAGTACCCTGGAACTGAGTCAGTAAATGGGCCCTAGTTGTTTCAAATCACCTTATTAAAAGTGTCTTTTCAATCCCTGTTTTCTTCTTGCTCTCTTTTACTCTCTGGCTGGCCTAGGCCCTTGGTGGAGATCCTTTGGCACAGTCTGGGTATTGGATATTGATGAGGAGAGGCAACCCAGCCCCGGGGGAAGGGCTGTGGGCAGAGGAGAGCAGGGCTAAGAGAAACATGAGCCTGCACTATTGTTTTCTAGCTAATACTACGACTACATATTCAAAAGCCTGATTCATTTGAGAACATCTTTATGCTCTTGTTACACTCGACTTACTGCTTGGCTTTGTATGGGACTTTCAAAAGCTTTTTCTTCCTCCATGATTTAGTCCTTAGCTATACTGAAGATCACATAAGAATCTTTAGAAGCTTTAGATATTTTTCTGTATTTATTGTTCAGAAATTCCTAATTGATGAG
The DNA here is from genome assembly GCA_902168415.1 of Peromyscus melanophrys. Classification (NCBI taxonomy): domain Eukaryota; kingdom Metazoa; phylum Chordata; class Mammalia; order Rodentia; family Cricetidae; genus Peromyscus; species Peromyscus melanophrys. The sequence continues at coordinate 36 of CABHPR010123978.1, read as the reverse complement.
CCTTAATGTGAGTTTTTCAAAACTTTTTTAAAAAAA
>CABHPR010123976.1:0-14902 GCA_902168415.1 Peromyscus melanophrys | reverse complement strand
GTGTGTGTGTGTGTGTGTGTGTGTGTGTGTGTGTGTGTGTGTGTGTGGTGTATACACACACACACGTGTATATATACACCACACACACGTATATATACACCACACAAGTACCAAAAAACAGAGTAAGAAAAGAAGATGTGAAAGAGCTGGTATGGTATCAAATAATTAAAGAAGGCAGACAAGCTTCTTGAGTCAAGGTCTCACCATGTAGCACAGGCTAGCCTCAAATTCATGTATCTTCCTGTCTCAGAGTGCTGGGATTGAAGGAACATGTCATCACACCAAATCCACATACATGGTTTTTTCAAAATGATAAATATAAGAGAAGAATAAAACAGTAACTTGAAGATGGTGGTTACTTCCAAGGAAAAAGGTAAGGGATGAAAACAAAATGAATATACAGGACTTAAATTATGTGTGTTCTCTTCTAGGTGTGTAATTTCTTCTTGTTTGGTTGGTTTTCTTTGTTGAGATAAGGGCTATTATTTAGCCCTTCCTACCTAGCCTGTAATTCACTATTTAGACCAGGCTGGCCTCAAACTCATAGAGATTCACTTGCCTCGGCCTCTTGAGTGCTGGGATTAAATGTCTGCATCACCATGTCCACGTATTTGTAGTTTTATCTATAACATATGCCTAAAATACTCCCTAATATGAAAAAGTTGAGTTCACACCAAGAGTCTTGATTATGGTTTTAATTGACAAAGTTCTACAGAAGACACTAGTTCACAATACAGGAGAAACCATCTAACAGTGAAAGCCTCTCTACATAAAATGTCCTGTCATGGAAAATGAGGATTCTGCCAGCCTTGGAGTTACATAGGTAGAAACCAGATGCTGAAGAGGGAAGACCCATTATGTCTCCACTGACAATTATATCTTCCTACTAGGCACAATGGTGTACACCTTAACCCTACCATCCAGAGGGCCAAGGCAGGAGGCCATGAGCTTGAGGCTACCTTGGGTTACAGAACAAGACCTTGTTTCAAAACAGCCAGCTCCCTGCAAAAAATAAATTACATCTCTAATATGTGGTCTCCTCTTCGAAGCCCTTGATTAATGCTGCTGACTCATGAAAATTTTAAATCACTGATTGTTTCTTTAAATGCCAGAAAAAGAAAACCGAAATGAATGAAAGGACGAGTAAACGATATCCCAAAAACTTACTAACAATTAAGAATACTAACTGACATTCCCCAACACAGATTAAAGAGGATGAAAAGGAAGACAATGGAATTGGAAAGAAAGCAACATTAGCCACAATGAAGAGAAACCATCCACACTGGACTCCAAGACTAATCCAATACATCCCTTAAGACAACTAGCCATCAAGAGTGCTTTTTAAACTAGGTGTGGCAGTCCACATCTGTAACCCCAGCACTTGGAAGATGGAGGCAGAAGGATCAGGAGTTCAAGGTTGTCCTTAGCTATAGAGCAAGTTTGGGGCCAGCAGGCACTACCTGCTAGCCTTTAAAAGGAGAAGGGGGTGGGAAGTGGAGGAAGAAGAGGAGAAGGAGGAAGTGTTTAGTTAACATATTATGTAACCCTCATAGAAATCTGTGAGGCACATTTTATTACTCTGTTCCATCAGAGAAGAAACTGAAGCTGAGACTCAGCAGCATGCCTACCATGCATGAGGTACTGGGCTCAATTCCTTGCACTTCAAAATAAATGAAAAGAAGGAGAAGAAACTAAAGATGAAAAGGTGACTTGCCTGGATTCTGAACACAGATCTCCAGGTGCTAAAATCCTCCACCTTCCAAAGTGACCCCATGCACAGGATACGAGAAATCCCATTTACAGATGTCTTAACAGTCTAAAACAGTCCCCGCAGAATTGGGCAAGGATGGGATAAAGGACAATTTAGTGGTCTAAATCAACCATCCATTATTACATTCTCACCCCATCTCCCAACTTTCTCTTCCAATGCCAGATTGTATCTGCACACCCCACACACATCTTAGCTTCTGATGTTCTAACTATGGACTTTGTGTTCTAACAGACATTTGTTTCTCATGGTTCTGCAGGCCAGAAAGCCCAAGACAAAAATGCCAGCAGATTGAGTCTCTAGCAGAAGAGTCTCTAGGCTCTTCCTACCTGTTGACACACATCCACTCACTATATCCTTACAACTCCACTCATAGGACCTGATTATCTATCAAAAGTTCCACCTTAATGCCATGCCATCAAACTAGAGATCAGTGCTTTAATATATGGAATTTGTAGTACACACACATTCAGTCCATAGCACCTTGTATTTGTCATTAACCAAGTCTTTTCCTGAAGAGTTGCATGCCCCATCTCTGGGGTTATCATCAAGTGCTTGCACTGTAATGTAGAAAACAGGTTACATCAGACTCATGTTCATGACACAAGACACCTGTGGAAATTCCACAGGGAACATGAATGGAACAGACTTGTATAATCTGCTGCAGCAACTGAATAACAACACCTACAAGGTGTAAGAGTGTCACGTGGCCATCTGGTGCTAGATTTAGAGCAGAATGGATGAAATAGTTGGCCCACACTTTTGACGCCTGAACTTCCATTTGGAAGGGACCATTGACAAGACAAGAGACAAGTATGCATCTTCTCTGCTCAATCCTAAGGCAACTGTGTGAACTTGGATAAATTGCCAAACTCATTTTCACTATTTGAAGCTGGAGCTGGAAAAGAAAGGAAATGGCCTCTAAATGTAAAAGAATCTACCGCGTGTCCACCTCCCAACCAGGTCAAGGCCAGATGCCTATAGACCCAACTCAGACACTCAACAGATGTGTACTAAACCCTCCATCCATCACTGAGACTATGTTTATGGTTAGCCTTATCAAGCATGATTAGGGGGTGCCTCTCTAATTCTGTTTTATGGGTTCCAGGGGAAGAACTAATCAATGAGAGTTTCCCTGATAGGCACACGCCACACATTTAAATGAGGCCTGAATCTGTAGAACACACATGTCAGCTGTCTACCTCTCCATCTGTCTTGATGGAAGACTAGAGAGTAGATGGGCTTGGGAGCATGGGGCAGAAGGATCAGACAACCCACCCATTGATGGTGCCATGAAGACCACTCCATCAGACAGCCATAGTTACTTCCAAAGTGAGTCAAGAGAACGTGAAGTCTTCCTCTCTCAGTCCCACCCATCCGCTCAGAATCCAGTTGTATATCTGCCATCGGTGGAGTCTCTCATTTGATATGAACTCTGATATAACAGGCCACAAGGGAAGCCAGGAAGGTGACAGATGAGCACTTTACATACCCTAGATTCCTAACAAGCCACAATGGGGCTTTCTGAAGGAATTTTAGAATCCATCTTCTTGGTCACCATCATCAGAAACACAAGTCTCAAAGGACAGAAAACTATACTGTGATCTCTGTTAACATTGATTTATTAATTCCTTTGTAATGCTTCTTAATTTTTTTTCAAGAATGTCCATGGTATCTTCTCCATTACTCTGTATATAGCCCAAAGGAGATATCAAATGCTGAATACATGCATACCTAGCTAAGTAGAAGGAAAAACATTCTTTTCCCACCTATTGCATGGAGAAGTCAGAAAGGTCCACAGGACATCCCAACACTGCCTGACTCCATATCCACATCCCATGGACTTTGAAGATAACTCTATCTTCTTCAAGGTTGCATCATAGTACCCAGTGTGGGACCTGGCTTACCACAGTACTCAGAAAGCATTGGTTGCATGAATGAAATTCTCTTCCAATTTAACACACTCCCCCTTATTCTCTGCTCAGAGATGAGGGTCAGTTTTACAAGGCCACCTCTGCACAGCAGCATGCACTCTATCAGACGCTCTAGAGTCCAGGTTTCATTGCTAAGGGATTATAACGTTTAGCAACTAAAACTTAGTTCTAGCCACAGGTAGAAAAAGACCCCTCCACTCTTTCCTCTCAGACTTTATATCATATAATTTAATACTCAGTAAGTCATGCATGGTCAGTGACTTTGTTCATCTCTTCCTTTTTCCAAACAAATTCACTGAGTGCATATATACTGAATGCAAAGTGTGTGTTAGGCATTGATATACAAATATGAATTATTATCTTCTTGGTCATCTTTCTTTACTATCCTCTTGACCAAGGAGACACGACCACTGGGATAGAATGGGAGTTGACAGGCATAAGATCAATTCATTAAGTCAACTGTCATGAACCATTAATCAATCAGAATCCCTGTCTTGGAAATGTCACCAATCCCACATTTGCCACCTGGTAGAGTTCTCTGGAACTCCCCCAGCCATGAATAAGTTGTGAGACTGCTTGGGAAAGCCACCATTCTACTCCATAATTACTCCACACAAACACCAAATTACGTACGCCTCTATTTTAAGTAAACCCACTATTTGAAACACTGAACTTCTTAAAACAAAAGAGTGAATACCCTCCAATTTACTCTGTACAAGCCCTCTTCTCTCTACAATGGTCTACTCAGCAACTACTCAACAGGAAGTCTGGGGTCTGAGAGGCTGGCTGAAGAGCCCATTCCACTGCCTAGTGCATCAGCAGCCTTGGACAAGACGCTTTCACCTCTCTCTACCCAAGTCCCCTCATCTATAAATAATGGAGTTGACTCAGAATCGGAATCTTAGAATAAGGCTCTGAAGTCCCCCTGACAACTCTATTCTCTCTCTCTGGGGCTCTGAGTCTTCTGATGTTCTCAGTAAACCATACTCCTTAGCCCCAGCGAAGTCAACCCCCATCATCCTGGATCAGTCAGAGCAAACAGCCAGAGCTCAGCAGGATTGCTGAACTCCACGGGTGCTTGGGCTGTGTACAGTGTCCTCTGTGAGCCACAGAAGGGGACACCTGTGATCTTCCTTCCAGGGGCTTCTCGTCAATACATGGATCAAATGGAAAATGGAACTACATGCAGGTAAAATGAATTTATAAACTGTCTTATGTAAATATTTACATCTTTTGCTGCTTCAACAGAGGAAAAAACTTTAAAATCTTGAACCATGATTTGCCATGGTATGATGAAATTTAAAAAAAAAAATGATATGCCAGTGTACTTTTGGGGTCTTCAGCATCCCTACAATGATGTTAACAGAACAACTAAGCAAAACTACAAACTCAAACAACATTCAACAAAGTTTCTTGACAAGGTTTTACCACAAGTCCCAAGTTACAAGCGAATCACGGGAAGCCAGTATGATACTGACAGTCTGTATGAAATGAGACCAAGACCTCGGCGCCCGGCGTGCAGCGCAGTGGGAGAGGGATGCCTGGCGTGGCTCTGGGCCCATTCCCAGTACTACAAAAACTAAAATAGAAAAGTAAAGTGGTGGGGCGCATGCAGACTTGGAAGAGGGGAACCCCAAAAGACCCAGCGGACAGACCTGGAGCGCTATAGCTGCACGCCGAACGGCAAGTGACCCACAGTGTGGCCTGAAGGCTCGGAGTGCTCACCCCTTGGAGCCTTCAGAACCAACTCCCGAGAACAAAACACCACTCTGAGGAGAGGTGGCCGGGAGCAGAATCAGAACTGAGCAAACCAGGCGACCGTGGTAAAGGAGTAAGCAGATACAGATAAAAGTGGGAGATGAACTACAGAAGTAGGGTCACTGTTTCGTTTTGTTTCCCAAGCTCTAGGTGTTGAGCCTAGGGCCTCCCAGGCAATAGAGCTATAGCCCCAGCCCGCCAGATTTTTAATCTACCTGAAAATAGAGGAGCTTTGTTAAGGTAGAAAAATCATCAAACCAAGACCCCTTTGAGTGATTGGTTTGCCTGCCTCTCTCCCTTTGCACCTTGTGCAGGCAGTATCCATGAAGGCCAGAAGAGGGCGTCAGAAACCATGAGCCTGGGGTTAGAGGTGGATGTGAGGTGGCAGGCAGGTGCTGGGAACTAAACCAGGGTCCTCTGCAAGAGCAACAACTTAACCACTGAGTCATTTCTCCAGCTCTCAAGACACCTTTAAACTTCATGCAAACTAGTTACATAAATATTAGCAGAAAAGCAATCAATCCATAGGCATTTCTATAAGGAAGAGCGAGGCTAAGGGACAAAATTACATCTCTAGCGATCTGTGACAACGAGAGCATGCCAAGAAGACATTTTAAAAAGCGCATGAAATATAACATATTTCAAAATAGCCTACAAATATTTTAAACTATGCAAGGCTTGGAAGAAAAAAAAACATAAATTAGAATCGGGAAAATTTACAAGTGAAATGGCAGATTTCAAAAAAAATAAATGGAAGTTGAAAAAGCTAGCTTAGAAATAAAACTAAGACCTAAGGTATGGACCCCTGAGTTGGATTCCCAGGCGGGGAGGTGTGGGGGCCGGGGAAGGGCAGAGAGGTGAAGACAAGATGGAAGGAAGGTAGGAAAAATCAAACCTAACAAATATCTGAAACTTAGAGGAAATTGTTTTACTGAAAAATATTGGAAGAGGTGAAAAGGTTTTGAAATGGTAAATGTTGAGGATAAGCAAAGAACCAACATATGGACAACAGAAGGCCCTACAGAACAAAACTGAAGCAAAGGGCAAAATTCCACAAACGGTGATTTGAGAACGCTTTCCAAAGGAAAAAATAAATAAAAGGATTTGAAACTTCATATTGGGCCAGGGGGTGGTGGCGCACGCCTTTAATCTCAGCACTTGGGAGGCAGAGGCAGTCGGACCTCTGTGAGTTCGAGGCCAACCTGGTCTACAGAGCAAGTTCCAGGACAACTGGGGCTAAACAGAGAAGCCCTGTCTCCAAAAACAAACAAATGAAACTTCACATTGGAAAGAGTGGATGGTGGCTGGATATGTAGCTCAGTAGTACAGCCTTACCTAACCTGTGCTAGGGCCTAAATTTGGTCTTCAGCATGGGAAAGGGAAGCACACTGTGCACCTGGGGTACCAGCTAGAACAACTATAGCAAAGTATTCTCTAGTACTGAGTGGGATGGGACATACCTGTAATTCTAGCGCTTCAGAAGATCAGGTGTTCATGGCCAACCTTGGTTACATAGTAAGTTGAGGCCAGCCTGGGCTATATGAGATTATGTTTAAAAAAAAAAATAGGCACCTCATTTTTTTTCAAAGTGTATGAATTATAAGAGAAAATTAGGTAAACTTACAACAAGCTTTATCACCAGATGAGGGAGAAACATTGAAGAAACTGTGAACTAAAGATTTTATATCCAGTAGTTTTGACCTTTCACAGACAAAGGCTTAATAATATGCAGAAAAATAAAAAGATTATTATCCCCATGAGCCCTTCTTATACATGCCAGAGAAGAACTTCACATGAGCAAAATGGCTACACAGAGACGCTAGTTTTAGCAGTATAAAGTATGCAGTTACTGAGGAATCAAATGAAGGTTTAAAAAGGAGATTTTTTTTTCTTTTCTTACTGTGTCCTGGGGAATGCTGGGCAAGTGATGTACCTTCACAATTGATCACAAAGTCAGTGGTTTAAAGCATTAAAAATTAATTCTTTCTCCATTCCGGAGGTCAGAAATCCAAAACCAATTTTACCTGACCGATCACAAGGTGTCAGCAGGCTGAGCTACCTGAAGATGTTCTGGGGAGGGTCCATTTCTTGCTTCTCCTCCTGCAGCTTGACTTGTAACAGAATCACCCCAATCTCAGTCTCCATGGTTACACATCTTCCTTCTGTGTATAAGCTCCCTCTGCCTTCCTTGTGAGGACAGCTATGATTTATTTAAGATCCACCCAGATAATTGGGGGACAGAGTTCCTTTCCCAAGATCCTCAACACAAAGATGGATGCAAAGTCTGCTACGCACAGGGACTGTCACGGGTCCCAGGGGTTAAAGAGCGGAAGGCTTTCAAGGGGCTGCTCTCCAGCCCTCCATAATGGCAGGACTTGTTAACGTTCCAGTACTGTAACACGGGCCTGAGACTAACCTTTTCTCTTTATAAGCAGTGTCCAGCTCAGTCTGAGATGCTTCCTTCACAGTAATTTGGCCTTGCTGCTTTGAGACCCGGAACACAGGTGAATATCACATAAAAAGCCAAAAGTGAATAAAGCTAAGTGTCCATCTCACCTTCAGAATATGAAAACAAGACCGAGAAGAACTCAGAGTCCCATAGGCCCCTCCATGGGCACTTCTTCAATGACTGAACACCTCCCACTAGGCCCTGCTTACTTATTTATTTTTAGGTTTATTACGCTTATTTATGTGTATGTATGTGTCTGTGTGAACGTGTGCCACATGTGTGCAATGCCCTCAGAGGCCAGAAGAGGGTGTCAGATCTCTGGAGCTGGAGTGACCGGTGGTTGTGAGCCACCCAACATGGGTGCCGGGAACTGAACCCTGTTTCCTCTGCAAGAACAGTGTATGCTCTTAATTGGCAAAACATCTCTCTAATAGCAAGTAGTCCAAGATGGCTTGAAACTCATTAAGTCATCTAGGATGACCTTGAACTTTCAATCCTCCTGCCTTCACTTCCAAAGGGTTAGAATTAATTGTAGAACACCACTCCAAGTGAGTTCCCATTTCTTAAAGGTTTTACAACCACCTGCTAATGCCATTCTGCGTGTGGAGATCAGAGGTCCACGCTGGGTGTCTTCCTCAGTCACCTGCCACTTTATTTTTTGAAACAGGGTCTCCCTCTAAACCTGGAGTTCACTATTTCAGCCAGATCACCTGGCCAGTAAACTCCAAGGAGTCTCTGCCTCCCCAGCATCTAGCTTTTACATGGATCGAATCCAGGCCTTCATGCTCTTACAGCAAGTGTTTACCATCTCCCCAGACTGACCGTTTGAACAGTAGGTTTTAGGGGCCATTCCTCATCTCAACTACAATAGACCCCAAAAATAATGTTTTTAGGTATTTACTTTTGTTACATTTTAATTATGTGTATATGTGTGGGTATGTGCATATTAGTGCAGGTATACACAGAATCAAGGTAAGAGTGGCAGATTCCCCTGGAGACAGTTGTGAACTACCCAGTGAGGGTGCTGGGAACTAAACTCAGGTCCTCTACAAGAACAGCATCTACTCTTAACCACCAAGCCGTCTCTCCATCTCAACAATTGTTTTCTTCTTTTATGTTTAATGGTACTAGAGATTGAGCCTAGGGCTCCACACTTGCTAGTAAGCATTCTACTACTGAAAATATGCCCATGTGTCAGGTCCTTTCTTTTCTTCTTCTCCTTTTCTTTTGGAGACTGAGTCTCCTAAATTGCCCAGGCTGGCCCTGAACTTGCAATCTTCCTGCTTCAGCCCTCAGATTTGCTTGGACTGCAGGACTGCACCATGAGGCTGAGCAGATAATCACTTTTTAAATGGTAGAATATAGATGGCAGATGCAAAAAAAAAAAAAGACAAAAACAAGTGTTCAAACTGTTTTCAGTAATCATAACTGATACTGATATTAATATCACTAGTCTGAGAGTGCTAATTATGTGTTACAGAATAAAACAAATGAGTAATTATGGGACATTCAATTGTTGCTTCTTACGTGTGCAAAAACTAGAATTCTTGGTGTGGGAAAAGAAACCAGTAAAATGTAAAAAAAATATCAAATCTCTAGACGCAAATTCTATGTGGAAACCTCAGTGTCCGCTCACTAATGCCCTTCACAGCACATGCATGTCTACCCTTTTTCTGTGTAACTTCCCAGCTCTGTCTCTGAAAACCGACTCCCCAGACAATGGCTATCCAGTAAAAAAAAAAAAAAAAAAGCATTCCTGGTGCCCAAGACAGTGCTTCTGCACCACTGCTATACAAGATCCCAAGCCTTCCTAGAGAAACGGGTGGTTCCGGGTTTGAAGCAAAAACATGCCCGATGTCTGAGGGGAAGTAAAAGGAAGGGGAGCAACGAGAGAACAGGTGAGACAGGGAGAGCGGAGACCCAGCAGATCGACCAGTTCCTAAACTACGCATTTACAAATGCAAATAAAGACATGAGAAAGGGCCTAGACTGGATCCCAGGCATTACAAAAAAAAATGGTAAACCAGGCCTTTTACCCAAGAGGAAGGGAGCATCACTCAGCCCTGCACACAACAGGTACAGACCCAGACCAGGGAGGCACTCCAGAGGCCAAGGCAGGAGGATCACAAATTCTAGGCCATCCATCCATCCATCCATCCATCCATCCATCCATCCATCCATCCATCAATCAGTCAATCGCATGTTTTTAAAAGGCAATTGTTGCCAGTATCTAATCAAAACTGCAGGAGAGAGCTTTGACCTGGAAACTTTGAAGACTCTGATTCCAACTAGGAAAGTTTCTATACAATGTACACATCTCCCCGCCTGCTGCCATTAAACATTCCCCAACAACATCTCATCCCCCTCCTAACCATCACCCCCATACCTGAAGGGAGATAAGGGCTGGTTTCATATCCACTGAGTATATCCGGTATCTCATTCAATTATGCATCCCATTGTAAATCCATAAAAAGGGCACTCTGGACTAATAAATCAGGTTTGACAACCTGAATAACCCTGGTCTGCCCGTAAACATCCCTGTTCTGTGTGCATGCACACCAGGAGCTATCTGGATGCATGCCGCAATCACCCCGGAACTTTTTAAAATTTATAATGCGGGTGGCACCCCCGAGTTAAACAGGAAATAAGAAGCCATGAGTGCAAGGGGACCCATATTTTGTAAGTTCCCTGGATGATGATAAGGTTCAGCTAGATTGCAAGCATGGTTACACAAAATTCCATTTCTGGAGCAACCAGGTGAAGGAAGGGCAAGACTTTTGAACTATGGGCTACAAATGCCATCATTTAAGGCCAAGGCCTTGGCCCCTGGGGCAGCCCCTGGGGGTGGAAAGTATACAAAAGCCTCCTTTTGCTTGAACTTGTCAAAATTCAAGATCCTATCTCCAACCTTTTTTTTTTTTTTTTTTTTTTTTCACTTTTCCTTTCTGTGGAATTTGACCCTCTGAAGTTCTACCACTTTCAAAATTCCCCTTTGGGCTCTAATAGGGCAAAACTGAAGACTAAGACCCCCCCACCCCCCATGAAGCAGTAAAAGGTATAAACATTTGAGAACTTAAGACACGCAGAGAGTCCATTCTGTCTGCATGGACTTCTGTCTAAGCCACACGTTGACCAAGAGCTAGAGGAAGGAGTACCACACATCTCCCTCCTCTACATCTTGATCACCAAGGGCACTTTACAGAGCCAGGCTGCGGCTGTTTGCTGTAACTGATCTGTCACCCTCTATGTGGGCTGGAAGTTATGGCAATGTCACTTTCCCGGGGACCAGGGTGCATGATCTGCAGAGAACAAAGGAAGAATCAGAGAGCCTCAGAGGTGTGGGCCTAGGAAGGACCTCAGAGTCTCACTCTAAACTTCAGGTGCTGCCTCAACTCCTTGCTTACAGGTGAGGGGACTGGGGTACAAAGAGGTGGAAGGGACTTAAGGCTGCTGATGCAACAGGAGGTGGGATGGGCTCTGCAGCCCGTTCAGAATGCTTCCCTGTCTCCACGCTAGCAGACCTCAAGCCCAGTTTCCTGCTGAGCTCTTATCAAGGAAGGAAAATGTAGACTGGACTGGGGACTCGGGAATGCTGCAGCCCTCCCAGCTGACACATCCAAGACACCAAGGCTTGGAAGAGGTGAGTCAGTAGCCTCAAGTGTGTGCTTCGGGCACATTTTTTAATGAAAAGCAATTTCCAGCTACTGCTTGGAGAAGGGAAATGAAGAATCAGGAAGAGGCATCACTGTCACAAGATGCCTGACACCTCTAGAGCGTTAAGGGTATAGGCTTCACTCTCAAAAAGCAAGAGCCTCACTGACCCCACCCCCACCCCCCAGCCACCTCTATGTGTCTTTGCAGCTGCTACATGCCAGAGCTACAGGAAGCATAAAACAGAACCGTTTCTACGGGCCTATGCTACACATGTACACAAGGAAATAAGACTATAAACTAAATGCTATAATAGCAATTCAAGGAGGAACACACAAAGGATGGAGGAAAGGGGGAAACCAGTATTTGATGGGCTAAGCCTCACCAGCATGGAGCTGGGATACTCATCAGGTTAGGCCTCCAACAACAGAGCTGGGCTTCAGATCACAAACTGGCTCACCTTTAGAAGAAAAGTGAGAGCCACGCCATAAAACTCCTTGCCACCCTGCCAAGGGAAAGCCTGGGAGTGGGAGTCAAACATCACGTCGTCCTCCCCAGAAACCATTTTTGTAAACTAAAACCAATCCATCTTAGATGACAACTGGGCTGGGCACAGGAGACAGAATTAGCACACTGCAAAAGAGCCATGTTGGGTAGCTGTAGAGATGGCTCAGTGGTTAAGAACAGTAACTCAGCTGGGTGTAGTGGGCCCTCACTGGGACTCCTCTTCGATATCCTGTTGTTGCCCTGTGTCATGGAGATCCTGCAGCTTTGGGTCTGCAGGACCGGCCCCTTCACATACTCCAGAAGATCACAGATGGGGTGGATGTTGGGGTGGGCCAACTCATAATCCTGGTTCTGGGCCCCGGTAGTTGCAGGGTTGGTCAGCCTGCCAGCTCCGCCCTGTCTTCCACCAGGGAGAGCTCTCATGCATTGCCCTGGCTGGTTCACCCCTTGCAGGGTGAGCAAGGGGCAGGGCCAGTTCACCTGCTTTCACATCCTCAGGGTTGGCTCTCCTTCACCTACACCTCCTCGGCTAGTCCTACTGTGTTACCCAAACAAGGTGTAGGGGCCACTCTCCCAAGTGCTGTAGCTGGTGAGGGGCAGGGACAGCTCTCCCACTTTTATGACCTCAGGGCCAGTTCTCGCACCTGCTACAGCCATCAAGGGGCAAGAGGGGAAGGCATCTCTCCTCTGCCCACACCACCATGTGGCAGATGAGGGGCAGGACCACGCTCACATTCTTGAGGCAGTTCACCCACACCCCTGTCAACACGGTCAGCTCTACTGTGCTGCCCAGGCAGGGAGGTGGCGTGTATCTTTAATCCCAGTATTAATGCCAGGCAGAGGCAGGCAGATCTCTGAGTTTGAGGCTAGCCTTGTCTACAGAGTGAGTTCCAGGACAACCAGACAACCAGGGCTATACAGAGAAACCCTTTCTCAAAAAGGAGGAGGAGGAGGAAGAGGAGGAGGAGGAAGAGGAAGAGGAGGAAGAGGAGGAGGAGAAAAGGAAGGAAGGAAGGAAGGAAGGAAGGAAGGAAGGAAGGAAGGAAGGAAGGAAGGAAGGAAGGAAGGAAGGGGAAAAAGAAAAGAAAAAGAAAATTGACTGCTCTTCTAAAGGACCTAGGTTCTATTCCCAGCACCTACATGGTAGCTCACAGCTAGAGAACCAATGCTCTCTTCTGGATTCCACAGGTACCAGGCATGTACAGGTATAACACCCATATACATAAAATTTAAATAAAATTTAAAAAAAAAAGAGCCATGCTGGGGATCCCACTCCTGACAAGGGTACCCAAGAAAATACGATGAGAAGGGAAGCCATGTACATTCAATGGCACCAACTCCATTCACTCCTCTGCCTAATCAGCAGCCTGTCTCAAACATATCCAGCGCTGTTCTGTACTGTGGAAATGCACCATTCAGGGTGGGGTAGGGTACAGAAGCAAAAACAAAAACCCTGCCGTAGTAAGAAGCCTAGGATGCCAGCGAGGTGGTTCAGCAGGCAAAACACTTGCCGTGCAAGTCCAAGGACTGAGGTCAACCCTCAGACCCCATGTAAGAGTGGGAGGAAAGAGCCATTTCCGTGATGCTGGCCTCCTCATTCCAAGAACCAAAAAAAAATCCCACCACAAACGTGAAAAGATAAAACAGCCGCCCAGCTCCAGGTGGCAGCTCTCCTCGGAATGCCTCACTCAGTGTGAATAGGCTTGAAACAATTGAAAAATTAAAAAAAAGTCTCGGCACAGAAGCAAAAGACAAAAGTCGCAATGCCCCAAGCTAGCCCCGTACTATGAATTAAAATCACCAGATTACTCAGCTAGGTTAGTCGGTTTTCTGTCGCTGTTACAAAATACCTGAGATAATCAACTGTTTTGAAAAAATGCTTTTCTGGGCTCTCAGTGCCAGAGGTTTTGATAGGAGACAAGGTGAATGGAAACACATTTGCACTTCATATTGCAGGAAGGATATCTGGCCCCGCGTGCTCTTATTAGTTTAGCACATACGCACTGCCAATAACTGCTTTGTTCTGACTCTCCAGTTCAGAGGGCACCTGGAGAAGTACAGAGTCGAGACCTGCAGGCACTAACCAGACTCCATGATCCAAAAGTACCTGATCGCAGGTGTGCAGAAAATAAGAGGGTACCGAGGATGATACCAAAAGAGAACAAGACGTCTCGTATCTTCAAAACATGGCTGACCACCTGATCGGAGGAGTGAGCGGAGCTCTGGATTGGCTGACTGCCTTGGTCCTGCTCCCTGTAAAACCAGCCAGCTGGAGGGAGGGTTTAACCTGCCACCCTCACAGACTGGCAGCCCCTGAATAAAGCACAGCTTAAGATGTGTTCCTGCCTCTGCCTGCTGCTGTTCACAGGACAGGCATCCAAAGCTCTTCATTCCGGTCCCAGCTTCAGTCCACAGTCAACTGGCCTGATCTGTTGCTCAGGTCTGTGCTGGCACAGAACCGCATGGTGGGGACATGTGGCCCAGGAGGTCTTCTCACCTCATCTAGCCAGGAAGCAGAGAGAGGGAGGAAGGGGGTAAGGAGCCAGAGTTTCCATATCATCGTCAAGAAACCTTCAGCAATAATTCAACTAGACCCCACCTCCAAGAAGCCCCACCACCTCTCCATGGTGCCATGGGTTAAAGACCACACCTTTAACACATGGACCTTTTGAGGACCCAAAGCCCAAACTATAGCACCAGCCACAAGTAGTTTTTCCTTTTGTTTTATTTAACTCCCCCCAGAGAGTCCAATTAGCAATGTGTCTGAGAAACAATGCTCTAATGCCCTGGCTCATACACTCAAATCAGAACAACCTTGAGAACTTTAGACAGTCA
>CABHPR010123974.1:15170-35105 GCA_902168415.1 Peromyscus melanophrys | reverse complement strand
GTGTGTGTGTGTGTGTGTGTGTGTGTGTGTGTGTGTGTGTGTGTGTCACAGCTGGGCTTTAATTCCAGCCCTTCTACCCACTGGCTGTGCGGCTGTGGGCCAAGCCCTCAGCACCTCAACCCTCAGCTTCCTCCCCTGTTCACAGAGATGACATCACCACCACCTCACAGGAAAGCTGCCAGGCCCCAGCGATTACACATGTAAGCTGTAAGTCGCCAGATCCACCATGGTTCCTATAATTACCATTCGCGTCTGACAGCCCTTTAATTACGTGAAGACAGTGATCAAGTCTTCGCCCTCCCCCTGCTCTACATTGAGTCTTCCTCTGGCTGCTGAGGACAGCAAGGCTGATCACCGGCTCCTGGCCCAGGGTGGGCACCCATAGGCAGGTGGAACAAGAAGCCAGGCCTGGCTCTGCAGGCTTTGTGCTGTGGGCCCTAGGAGCTCGGTCAGGAGGCTGACCCTGACATGACCCTGGCCTGCCACTGCTCAACCCCTACCTCACACAGGCTGCAGCCCTAGCTTTGGGAGACAGAGGCCTGGAGGAGCTCTTCACGGCACTGGGGTAGGGTTCTCTACGTCTCTCTCCCACCGTTCTGCAAAGCACGTAGGACGGTCGAGACCGAGACCCAGACAGGGAAATTGACTGGCCTAAGGTCACAAAGAACCACACACCACTGGTCAGCCAGAACTCGAAACCAGGCCTAGGTGTCCCTGTGGTCCTCAACTGTCTCAAGAAAACAAGAGCCAGGACATGTAATTATCCTTGTCTGGCCACAGAGGAAACAGGCTTAGAGAGTCAAAGCTTTGCCCAAGGTCCCACTGCGGGTCACAGGTGAAGAGAATTTCAGGTTTCCTCATCTCACCCTTCCACTAAAGAAATGGAGAAACTACAAACCAAGGTAGAAGAATGGCCTAGAGACAGGGCCATGGGGTTAGGAACCCAGGAAGGGAGTGCAGAGTGACAGAGAAGACAGCAGATGGAGTTGGGACACATGGACATGCACTCAGAAAAGCTCCCTGCCTCGCACCCCACACCACTGATCTTTCCAGTCACTCCTCACAGGGATGCTGAGCCCTTCCCTGTGGAGACCCAAGAGTCCGCTGCCGTGACCAGGCAGCAGACCGGCCACTTCGGTCCTGAGCATGAGTGAAAGCAAGGACTGCCCAAGAGTGCAGAGGACGAGGTTTTACCATCCGCTGTGGGAGGATCGAGGCAGGCACAGAGAGCTTCCTGGAGGAGGAAGGGAAGGAGGCTGGTAGGAAAAGGCTTGCTGGGAGAACAGGCCAATGATGAACCTCCATCTGGGCAGGAAGGAGCAGAGGCAGACATGGATTGGGCAGGTCTTGTTCAGGCTTCTCTTCTACGGCCATTTTTAAAATTAAGTAATTTGATAATAAAATAATGTCCGGTTAGGTGTGTGTTTGCACTCATGTGCACGTGGATGCCGTGGTACCTTTGTGGAAGGCAGAGGACAATTTTGGCAAGTCAGATCTCTCTTTCCACTGCAGGTTGCGGGGCTTGAACTCCAGGTCACCAGGCTTGGACGACAAGTGCCTATACCTTCTCGGCCATCTTGTCCACCCACCCACCCACCCTTGATTTTTTTAAGCTAGGGATGATTCTGAACCCCTGATGCTCCTGACTCTACCTCCCAAGAGCTGGGATTACATGGTGTTAGGAAGTGCTGAACATCAGCTTCATCAAACCTGGCAAGCACTCCACCAACTGAGCTCCACCCCAGACCCCCAATTTAAATTTTCACACCGTCAGGTCTACCCCCTTTGACTTTCTTCAGGTCCGCCTTTGTGCTTGAGGAGAGCAGCAGACACTACACTTAAGTCATAGTTACAGAGGGAATGCTCAGCCTTACCGTCAATGCTGAGTCCCGCCCATCCTTCTGGACGGCAGTACACCAAGAGCGTCTCCAGAGCCTACCCCTAGAGCCCAACAGAGCCTCAAGTGTCTTTCCGTTCACGTCTTTCCAGACTGTCTGATTTTCTCAATGATTTCCTCTATGCTTTCTAAATAGAAGAAAAGTTTAAAAATAGGGAAAATACATTTCAATCCGTCTGGAATTTATTCTGGTGTGAGGTAAGGGGCAAGATCTCCCACTGCCGCTGCATGAATGTTCCCATACTACAGGACACTTGCAATGACACCCACCTCAGTTTACCACACGGCAAGTTCTCTGGTGTCTGCACATTTGTTTCTAGATTCTCAGCCTGTCTGGACAGAATCAGGCCTTTTTCCTGTGTGCGACTCTGCCTTGAGCTGACCTGTTCAGCTTAGCTGCCCCAGAGTTTCGTGTGGTCTAGCTCTTGGGAGTCCCAGAGAGAGTCATGCAACTCTCAGCATTCAGTGACACCTCTGTCCCATGCTCAACTCGCCAAGTTTCAAATGAGGGATGGAGGAAATGTGGGCTGGGAAGGGGGCAGGAGTTCCTGGGAGGCAGAGCCGGGCATGCCCTGGCAGGATTATGCTGGCTTGGGCCCAGGAGATTTGGGGGAGGGGCTGCTGGGCAGGGCTGAGTTAGATGGCAGGATTAGGGCCGAGCTGGGAGGGGATTACTAGAATCCCACTGCCAGCCAGTTCCTGGCAGCCTAAGAGGCTGGATTTGTTTCTCCGGGCTATAGAAGGCTGGGCAATTAGACCTCTGTCTTCGCTTCTGCCAGGGTGCCCTCAGAGCAGCTCATTAGGTGGGAGGATGGCATCAGGCCCAGCTGGCAACTCCTCTTTCCTCCTGTCCATCCCTCAGGCATAGCAGAGGTGGAAGACCCTGAGGACAGGCTACTGAGCACCCCTCAGGCCCATCCAGTTTACAGGCCCGGGCTGGAATAGTTTATGTACCCCCCCTAAGGAATGGTCCAGGCCTCCACCTGCTCAGACCTAGGTGTTGTAAGTGCCCTTCGCGGAGGAGATGAAAGATGCCAGGAGACCCTCTCCCATTCTCTTCTTCATACCACCCCACCATAGAAGTAGAAAACTAAAGTCCAGAAGATCATTCCTCACCCTTCAGGCTCTGTCCCTGTAGCCACCAAAAGGAGAGTGCCATCCATGGGAAGTCTGTAGAGAGGGCAAACTCTTCTCAAGGTTAGAACTGAGTCTCTTCTTACATGGGACAGGAGGCACATGGGTACCTGCTGTCTAATACTCCACTTAACTGGCAAGCAGGCTGAGGCTGAGAGGCCCGGGGCTTGCCTGAGGGCCAGGGTAGCATCAGAAGAAAAGGCAGAGTTAGAGATGCAGCTGCCTGGCCAGGAGGGTCCAGCTGAATCCAACCATATCCTGGAATCTGCTTTAAGGACTTCATCACCAAGGCAACCCTGAAGTCTCTCTTCCTCTACACCCCAACCACAACTCAAACCACAAGGCTGCCAGGACAGGAAGCTGGGAAATTCCCCTTCTTGTCCACCTGTAGAAAAAGCCAATCTCAGCCTTCAGGGGTGGTCTGGGAGAACCCAAGGGCTGAGTCAGGACCCTGCCCGGCCAGCCACAGCCAGAAACCCAAGAGGCAGGCCTGGAATACAGCAAGCTCCTTATCATATATGTGTGTCTTCCTTCTCCAGGACCCCAACACTCAAGAACTCCCCCATAGTAGTCAGCAAGATGACAGGCATATCCCCTCTGCAGCTTCCTTAGTCACTGTTCACTATCCCAGCCATCGTTCTTCCTGTAGTTCTCTTAGCACACATTGCCAGGCCTGAGCCAGGCCTTGAGTCCACTGGAAGGGTCAGCAAATCCCAGTCTTTATGTCTAGCACTGGCCCAAAGTGTTGTGAGAGCCCACACGACAGGGAAGGGGCAATGGCTTGGTTTGGTGGAAAGACATCTGAGTTAAGAAAAGGGAGAGTAGTGGGCACTGGGGCAGGGAGGCAAAGCCTCTGTGCGGAGGGGGTTTACTAAGAACACGGAGAAGCCTGGATGGCATGGCTAGCGTGGCTGGTGTGGAAGGGCAAGGGAGGGGCAGAGGCGACAGACCTTCATGGCAAAAGGAACCTTCATCCAGTTCCACCCCAGGAGGGAGGCCACTGGGGCTGGGGACACTGACTGGCCTGCTTGCCCCTGCTGTTTCGTTCCCAAAGACTCACCCATGCCCTCACAGCACAGCCTGCATCTCTTAGGGTGGCCTCCAACTTCCCAGACTAAGAACTATGGGATGACAGGGACTCTTTCCAAGGCTCTGCCTGGGTCAGCCTGTGAATGGACCTTGTAGGTGTCTGTGGAATCTTTCCTCTTGCCCACATCCCTGCACGTGCACACATGTGCACACACATGCACATGTCACCTCCCCAAACTCTCTTCTGGCTCCCTGGCTTTCCTCTCAAGGGCTCTCAGAGTATTCTGTACAGTGTAACCCCTGGGGCCTTTGCACAGCTTGACCCAAGGCTGAAGCCTGGGCTGCTCAGTACTGCTGCAGGCTCAGGCCTCCATCCAGGTAGCGTGTTCCCCTCCCCCAGACGAAGTGCAATGATTTGCAGCTCCCAAACACAAGTCAGTAGCAACAGACACCCTGCCCCATACACTTACCACCTACTCCCAGAATCCCCTGGACCTGGCTTTGATTTCCCTGAGTGATCTGGGTGTCTATTCATAACTGTCCCCTGGCCCTCACCAGCCTGGGCTCCCTTTCAAGGGAGGAGAGAACCAGGTCAGCTACAACTGGGATTCGTGAGCATGTGCCAGAATAGGTTTGTTGATTGCATACAGAAGTGCAGCTCCGCCTAAACTCACTGGAGGTGGAAGAGGGGAGAAGATACAGGCTGGGGGTGTGAGCAGGGGTGCACACTGTGCCAACGGCCCCTCAGCTTGAATAAATCAGTCTTCTTGGAGCTCCATCCACAAGCTGGGAGGGATCCATTAAGGTCATAACAGCTTTTAAAAGGCAAGGGTAGCACAGATGTGCACGACAGCTGATTGCCGTACTCTGCTTCTTGGTGTCTGGCTAGGAAGTTCCTCCAGGCCTCTGACCTAAATCCCTCTCAGTATGGAAGCGGGCTTTGACACTGCCGCCTTCAGGGGACCCAGGGACTTGGGGGAGGGGTGCCAGAGGGAGGAGGGCCAGGGCCAGCTTGAGAACAGTCTCTGTCTCACTGAGTCCTTAATTGGCAGTATTAAAGTAATGAGTCACAAACAACAGCCAATTAATTATCCTCAGTTATAAAAAGCTCCGCTTCCCTTCTTTGCCGTCGGGTGAGGCACCCTCAGCCGAGCTGCTCCACACCCTTGGCCAGCAGCAGGAGAGGCAATTCCATCTCCATGCTCCCAGCTTCCTGCTTCCATATGGTGTGTCCTGTGAACAAAGGCTTGGGAGTGGGCGGAAGAGTGGCCTTCATGGAGGGGTTCCGTTTCAAGTTCTGTGATCCTGCTCATCTCCATCACCTGCTTGGGAGGCAGTTCGGCCTGACCAGGCTGCCCCTGGGGATCCCAGCTTGGCATCAGAGAACAACCTTGCCTCCCCCCAGACCCTGTTCCTCAGCCAAGCAACTTCCTGAGTCTGCTCCTGGCCCCATTCTCCTTGGGCTCTCTTTATCCTACATCAACGCAAGCAATCTTCCTGCATTCTCCAGCCTCCAGCAACTGCGGCTTGCAGACCTGTCGTGACCTCCTGCACAGCTGCTCTATGCCTGGATTTCTCCCTCTGTAAAGTGGGTGCACAATTAGATGTGGCCAGCAGGGATGTTCATTCGCTCGTTTACGGGCAGTAAATCATTCTCTCCCTGCATGCAGCAGGTGCTCAATAATGTTAACTCTTACCAAGACTATTTGCCTTATTTCCCAGCTCCGGGATGAGAGGGGCATGACTCATCCACTCACTGTCTCCCACTTCACAGGTGAGATATAGGTGATGGGCACCCCCTTGCAGAGGCCTCTCCTCCCTGCTCCCCAGAGCCAGCAGTGGCCTCGACTTGCCCAGCAGACTGTACATAGCCTCTGTCCTACACTAGCTACTTTTGTTTGTTTTGAGACAGGGCCTCAGGTAACTCAGGCTGGCTTGGAACTCTCTAAGGGGCTGAGAAGGACCTTGAACTTCTGATCCTCTAGCTTCCACTCCTCAGTGCTGGGCTCACACACCTGAGCCACATGCCTCCATGCCCGGTTTATCCAATGCTGGGAAGCACACCCAGGGCTTCCTGCAGGCTAGGCAAGCATTCTACCAACTGAACTCCACGCCTAGCCTGTACCCGCTGTCTTCGCGATCACAGACCTCCGTTCCCTTTACCGCGCCTGGCAAGAGAGCCCAGCATGGCCCCATCACCATCCTGGCCATCTGCGGCAGGAGGAGACTCGGAAAGAAGAGAGGGAAGGAGAGAAAGAATGTTCACACAAGTAGGAGAGGAAGGGAGCTGTGAGCCTCGGAGGCTCATCATCAGCTGACTTTGGGGTCCCCTGAGGTGAGCTCAGCCATCTGCAGAAACAGAATGGATTGAGATCTCTACCACTCCTTCAGCCTCAGTTCCATACCCAGCATCCCAGACCCTGGTGTCCCTCACAGCTTGGGCTGTAGCTGTGTACAGGCTCCTAGTCACTGCCTGGGTGGCATACTTTCTCCACCCTTCTTTTGGTCACAATCAAGCCCCCTCACTTCCTGACTCATGGCCTAAGAAGGCTGCCTGGCCAGTGGCCTTTCCTTGAGGAGCTTGGTCACCCCTCCATTGCCTCGGCTGCCTTCCACCCCCAGCTCTGCTTTATTACCACTTGTATGATCTTGCTCCAGTCCCTGGCTTCTGCTTCTCTGTGACCCATGGGTCACTAGGAGCAACAGGAGCAGAGCCTGTCAGTACAGCACTGACTCAGAGCACAAAGGGTACCAGTCACAGGGCAGTCAGGTCAAAGCGGCCTGCTGCCTGCTCTAGGCCTGAATGGGGCAGACCGCTGTGGAACAAAGTGGATGGCCCATCATGTTGATGTCATTAATCTGGTCCCTTCCCATCTCAGTGATGCCGTAGCTGAGGCTTGGCATCTGGAATGACTTGTCCTATCATCTTCTCACAGGTGACACCATGCTGGTCACTTCACATCCCTATCTCACATGTTGGCCTGTGAGAGGGTACGTTACCACCTCTCCCTCCCAAGTACATAGCTCATGGACATTGGTGACTAGTGGAAGAGCTGCCACTGACCCTTTGTCGACTCTGGTCTGTGTCTCTCTCGGGCAGAAGACTCCTGTTTACCCAAGAGAGAATGCCTACACCACATAGTGCCCAGGATGCCAGCTCAGGCTGAGGCCACAGTGGAAGGTGGGTTCCAGGGTTCCATCCTGGCACTGCCAGGGTTACTGTGTGGCCTTGGCCATGCCCCTTCCTCTTCCTCTCCCTTGCTCTGTTCAGTCATGATTCCTCCTCCCTGCTGGACTCCCAGTGTGGAGTGTTGGGGTCTATTCTGGTGGTCCGTGCTTCTCATGGGGGTCCTAGGCTCCCGACACAGCCTTGCACTCCATCCCTCTCCAGCACAAACAGATGACGGCAGGCAGGTAGGCAAGCACCCTGACCTCCCCATCCTACAGGCTAGCTGAGCCTCCGACCTCAGCTGCTACACCCTTGACCCTCCAGCCTGTTTAGGGCTGGTGAATTCAGAAGCTACCTTCTTTGTTCAGACAAGCAAGAGGGAGGAGAAAAGCTGTTCTCCAGGCAGCAAAGCTTTTAGATAAACACCACACAGGAATCGGGTTCCTTCAGAGAAGAAACCAGATCCACAGGCTGATGGCGCCCCAGGGACAGGCGTGTTGCTTGGTCTGGCCGGGAAGCCAGCACTGAGGCCTCTTTATCCAGCTTAGCACCTGCTGCCAGGCCTGGCAAGCCAGCAGCTCAGGTGACTGGGCTCTGGTGCCAGGCCATGGCCCCATCAGCTCCCAGGCTCCAGGATGGCCAGACCTACCTCCTCATCCTCCTGACACCCCTACCTGGCCTTCCAGGTCAGTGGGAACTGGGAACTTCTATTCCTCTTGGGGTGAGCCTTCTAGGATCACCCCCACTCCTTCCTGTCCAGGCCCCTGGAGCAGGCTGCCCCACCACCAGAAGACGGTTAATAGCTAACTATCTACACCCATGCAGACAAGTTCCTTCCCGACTGTCCCACATGACCAGGGGCCTCAGGAATCGCTACAGGCCAATTTTGCTGAGGAAGACACTGAACTCTGGAAGGGCTATGGGCCTGCCCAGAACCACACAGAGACAACGGAACCCTGATTTCCCTCAGCTCCAGGGCCCACCACCGGGCGTTTGGATGCCTCTGACTCCATCTCAGGGAAGCTCACCGGTGTGGTGTCATCGTGGGAGCGTTGGTAGCGCTTCCAGCGGCAGCCATAGATGCCCGTGAGGCATGAGAGGCACAGTTGGGGCTCGTAGTACTGCAGGGGCTGGTGTCTCACCATGCTCGTGCCCGCGGCCCTGGCGCCCGGCCCTCAAGCGCCCATGGAGGCCCCTGGCTGGTTCTGCAGGAGAAAGCACAGAGTGTGAGTCGGGGGGAGGCGTTGGTTCTGCAGAAGTCACCGTAACCTAGGTCAGGGAGGTCATCCTCTTCGGGAAGCCCTCCTGGGTGCTGGAGGGAGAGCCATCCTTGAAGGCCCCTGGGACCTGCCCCCGCCACTCACCCTCCCCACTTCTCCCCTCCAGTCACACTGATGTCCTCAGTGTCTGCCACACTTGCCTAGTATGATGTTGTTTTCACTTCCCTTGGAAATCTGCATGGCTCTCTTTCTCTCTCAGGTTTCTATCTCATTCTTCTCCTGCTGTTTATCTCTCTTTCTCTCCCCCTCTCCATTTCCCGATCCCTTCCCCCTCCCTGTCTCTCTCCTCTCTCAGCTCAACCAAGGCTGGCCCTGAACTTTGATCCTCCTGCCTGAGCCTCCCAGGGGCTGGGGTTGCAGGCATGCACCATCCTGCCTGGTTAGTAAGACTTTTGCAGCCCTGGAGCCCCTCCCCCACCCCCTAAGCTCCCTCCCATAGTCTCAGATTTATTTTCTCAGCCGTGTTCTTAAATATAATTTATCTGCTTATTCTGTTTGTCTGCCCACCCCACTGTAAGTTCCACAAAGGCGAGGAGTTTTGTCTTTTTAATTCTCTGCTGTCTCCCCCGTAACTGGAACAGAGCCTGGCAATAACAGACTTTTCAAAATAAACATTCTACAAAATACATGATCATAAACACTGACGGGCGCAGAGTGCTGGAAACGCAGCAGGCCCTGGAAAGTGTCACACATCCATGCCTCCCTTTCATCAGCACCGTCACCTGAAGTGGCGGGCACCCTGTCCTAAAGCCATCTGACTGTTGGACAAACCAAGGCTGAGAGGGAACGGGCAGTGCCCGCCTGTAGCTATACTATGTAAAGGCATCAGAGGTCCACTCCAGCCTCCCCAAGCAATCCAGGCCCAAGGGGGGCATTCAGCATGGCGGGGACTGTAGAGGCTGGAGGGACAATAGGAGGTACCCTGAGGGATGAACTGCTTCTACCTAGTGCTGCTTGTCAGTCTGGACCCTGCCCCACTCCCCCAGGACTCAGCCTCCCGGGGCTGGTGCTGGTCAAGTGTGATGGGGGAACCAGGCATCATTCCAGCTCCAGCCCCTCTCTGTGGATGTCACCAGTACGGCAATTCTGATGTACAGATGAGAAGCCTGCCTTGCTCTGTTGCCTCTAAGATTCAAAGCCATAACTCCCCCACCAGATCCTCAGATGACAGGGCCCCGAACCCTATGTTTCCCTTGCAGTCATGCTACCAGCATCCATGGGAAGGAAGCGGTGTCTTGCTTTTCTATTGAAACATACTTCACATCTGTAAAATTCACCCTTGCACAAAATGCGCTGTGGTATTCGGTATGTGCAGTTTTTAGTGTATTTGCTCAAGTTGTACTTGGTTCCTAACCACCACTACCTAACACCAGAGCATTTCTGCTGTCCCAACCACTACCCAAAGCCCACTATCAGTGACACCCTCACTCACCCTAGCCCACCCCTCAGGCTTGACGGCTACCAAGCCACTTTCTGTGGCTATAAGACTAACCAGTTCTAGAGCTTCCCCGCCTTGGAATCCATGGTCTTTTATATGATTGAGACTGCTTTTCTTTAACAAAATGTCTTCAAGGTTTATGCATGTCACAGCACGCATCAGTAGTTCATTTCCTTCTTTCCTGAGACAAGGCCGCATGGAGCCCAGGTTGCCCTTGAACTCAATAAGTATCTTAGGATAGCCTTTGACTCTTGACCAGCCTCTCAAGGGCTGGAATTACAGGCATGCACCACCACTCCTAGTTACTAGTTTTTAAATAGGTAAATAATATTCGAGTCTATGGATGTTTTGCATCTTGTTCACCACTCATCGGGCGAGGGATACTCTAGCTTGTTACCAGTTTTTGTGTGGACCTGTATTTTCATTTCTCTTAGATACCAACTTTGGGGATAGATTTGCTGGGTCAAATGGTAACTCTCACATCTGACATTTGGTATTTATTTGAAATAAGTACTTTCACATTCTCCAAGCCCTGTCCTAGCCATTTTATATATTGGAAATCTGAGGCTCAGGAAGACCCATCCCCTCACAAAGGTGATCCAGCAAAACTAAAATTCATACCCAGGCAGTCTGGCTCCAAGGAACCTTATTCTAGCCCACGACTTGGCAAACTATAATCACTGCCTTGCCAAATCTGACCTGTTACCTACTTTTTTTTTCTTTGTACAGCTTGAAACCTAAGAATGTTTTCTACATTTTTAAATCACTGGGGGAAATGGACTTAAAACAAGAATATCTTGTGACACATAAAAATTCTATGAAAGCCAAACCCCAGCATCCATAAATAAAGCTTTATTGAACATAGCTTCGTTTGGCCCCTCCACACACACAGTCCCCTCCACACACACAGTCCCCTCCACACACACACAGTCCCCTCCACAAACACAGTCCCCTCCACACACACAGTCCATGTTTGCTTTAACTAGAACTCTAGGGCAAGGGGCTGCTACAGGGCCATATGGCCGGCAGAGCCCCAAATACTTCCTGTCTGGCTCTTCAGAGGGAGGGGATGTGTACAGATCCCCTCTGCCACCTGGCTGCCTCTGCCACCCCAAGCTGAGAGTATGAGTGAGGGCATGGTGGAAGGAGGAGAGGGTGACCATGGGTACTTAGCTTCCTGAAGACAGTGTCTGAGACTAATTCATCAGATGCCAACCTCTACATGTCTACATGGTCTTAGTTGGGGCTCCTGTTGCTGTGCGAAAACACCATGACCGAAAGCAACTTGGGGAGGAAGGGTTTATTCCAGCTCACAATTCTCAGGTCACACACAGTCCATCATCGAAGGAAGTTAGGGTATAAATCATTACTCCAAGAGGGAATAATCAGGGCACAGTCGCAATCAAATCAAATCAAACCCAACTCCAAAAGTGTAAATAATTCAGTGTCCAATGTCTGGGCTTCACACACTATCCTCTGGGCACCAAAGGCAGCAGCAGTTTTCCACATCTGCTATCCATAGTACACACAGCTTGTCTCCCAGGCTCAGCCCAGCTCCACTCCACAACTCCTGTTGCCCTTGGTGGTAACCCCATGGCCCTGGCATCTCCAAAATGCTGGGGTTGCCCCTAGAACTGGGCTGCATCTTCACCAATAGCTTCTCCTGGACTCTCCTCAGGGACTCTAACTCTGCTAAATGGTGCCAAGCCTCAACTTCTCTCCATGGCCCCTTCAATCCTGGGGCTTTGACTGCCACGGTAGCTGTACCTTCCCTAGTGACCTCTCTTCAGGGATTCCAGCCCTGCCACACAGTGCCAAGCCTTAGAGGCTCTCCATGGCCCTTTCATACCTTCAAAAACAGTACCACTTGGGAGACTCTTACCCAAGTTCAGCTACCAACACAAGTACCATCTTGGCCCCCACATACACATTCTCATATTCTCAGTCTTCCAGAGAAGGTGGAAACAGAAGCCACAGCCAAGAAGCCGGAGCTCATCCATGCAACCCCCAACATTAGGTCTCACTGTGACATCAGCTATTACATCTGCCCCTGCCTCCCAGCGGGAAGGAGGCAACTCCAGTGTAGGTGAAGCTCAGATTCATCTCGCTCTGGTCAGTGACTTGCTCTGTGACAGGGCCACTCCAGGCTCTTCTCTGGGCCTTAGTGATGTGTAAAAGAGGGCGACAACAGGCTTTGCTTTGGAAATTATGGGGCTCTGTGAACTGCTAGACTGGGGTGGAGGAGGGCCGCCTCCCTGCGAGGACCAAGGCCCAGCAAGTGGACCCAGGAGCACGGTAAGAGCTCCATGACCTCTGACTGCTGGCCTCCTAGTCACTTCAGCCAAGAAGAGAAATGACAGCTCCATTCTAAAAGAGGGCAATGAACGTGGTGTCCCACCTGGACCCACAACACAGTGATTCTACCCCTGGGCTTCTCCCAGCCTCCAGTAAACATTTAGCCTGTCCATAGCTGGAAAATTCCTTCTATTCACTCTGTGTATCCCCACCAGGGGCCATCTCATCCCCTCCCAGTTTCTATAACCAGGTGACCTAAGCCAGTGACCAAGGCCATCTTGTTTGCCTCTGACGATGGCAGCCAGTGGCTACTGCCTTTCTGCAGGGGGGAGTCTCCCAGGCCCTGCAAGCCCAGCTCTGTCACATTGCCTGCTTCTAAGGCCCCCCTTAAGCCATGCCTCCCACCACCCTGACCTGGTCTCCTCTCCCTAGCCTCCATACTGCCAGCCAGCCTCTGCTCAAAACTCCACTAAAGCCAGGGTACACTTGCACCAGCCCCCTGACTAGGACCTGCCCTGCCAATCCAGTCTGCCCTCTGTCCCATCTGGTTCACTCCTCCTAACCTTGGTAGTCTCCAGAGAGCCTCCCCTGAACCCTGGCTCAGTTGGAGGTCTCTCGGGCCTACTGTAGCCTACAGGCCCTGCTACTTTTTCCTGGACCATTCTGTTATGTGTGCACTGCGGACATGTGCACCTGCCCCATAACCCTAGGGACCAGCACAGAGCAGTGAGAAGAGAATGTTCCAGAAGCTTGCTGGACAGAGGAGAATCCAATTCTCATGGAGTTGTGGCTCAGACACTGGGCAGCGGACACATAGGTCAGCTCTCACAGACAAGGTTCTTCCCACCTGTCCCCAGCCTGTCCCTCCCCTCCCCTTCCAGCCATGCTAATGATTTCTTCAAGCTACCTCCTAAGACTGCTCATACCAACCAATTGCCAGAGAAATCCCCTGCCAAGAGCCTCTGCCAGCTCCAGGACAAGAGAGGTCTCTCCCCAGCCCAAAGTCCTGTGTTCTGCCTGGACACTGGGCTCTGAGCTTTTCCAGCCTCCTGGCCTCACAGGGAATGTCCATGCCTCCATGGAGAAAGTACCTGCTATGGGGCCCTGGCAAGATGGTGGGTATGCATACCCATCTCCAAGGTCCTCTTGCCACCCTAACCTCCTGGAATGTGCCTGACGAGTGTCCCCACTCTTCCTCCCGTCTACGACTGCCAGCTGTCCAGCCAA
This sequence comes from Peromyscus melanophrys, assembly GCA_902168415.1. NCBI lineage: Eukaryota > Metazoa > Chordata > Mammalia > Rodentia > Cricetidae > Peromyscus > Peromyscus melanophrys. Next base: position 21,636 of record CABHPR010123974.1, on the reverse strand, counting down.
CCAGATCTCAGACCATGATGCTCAATCTCCTTTCTGAGACGTGAGGGCCTGAGTCTTAGTGCAGTCTCCCTCAGGAGACTTGCTATGTGACTTTGCAAGTCATTCTCTCAGAGCCTTACTTTACCTGTCACAGAATTGGGGCTAGGTGAACTAGCACAGGGAAGCGCTCACGTCTGCTGCAGTAAAAAGCAATGGGGTGACAGCGCAGTTGGCAAAGTGTTTGCCCTGGAAGCATGAGGACCTGAGTTTGATCCCCAGAACCCACATTAAAAAGCTGGGCATAGGAGCCAGTGAGATGGCTCAGGGGGTAAAGGTGGGTGTCACTGAGCCTGATGACCCGAGTTTGACCCCCAGAACAAACCCACATGGTAGGAGGAGAGAACTGGCTCCCACAAGTTTTCCTCTGATCTCCACAGGGGCACTGAGATACTATATGTGCGCACACACACACACACACACACACACACACAAATAAATAAATAAAACCAGACAGGGTTGCACGTCCTTACAATCCCAACTCTGAGGAGGAGGAAACATGCAGAACCCTGTGCTCGATGGCCAGCGAGCCTAGCCTAATTGATGAGTTGCTGGCCAAGTGAGAAACCCTGTCTCAGAAACAGGGAGTTGGTACCTAAAAAAGGACACACGCACAAGGGAGTAAAACATGGGTGCTTGTTTGACAAACAAATCTTGAAAATGCTTCCGTAGATAGAGGAAGCTAGTTAAAATAGGCTGCTTATTAAGTGACTCTATTTATAAGACCTGCCCAGGCAAACAGACAATGATTAATGAATAATCCCCAGGCCAGAGCGTTAGAGAAGGACGGAGCACCTGACGTGGGTCCGGAGCTGCTTCTGGAAGTGATGAAATGTTCTAGAATTAGTGGCATTGTTTATGTGACTGTGAATATACTAAAAACCACTGGATCGTGCTCTTTAAACAGGCAAGTTGTAGCTAGGTGTAGTGGCATACACCTTTAATCCCAGCTCTTGAGAGGCAGAGGCAGGAGGATCTCTATGAGTTCAAGGCCAGCCTGGTCTACAGAGTGAGTTTCCAGGGCAGTCAGGGCTACACAGTGACATCCCGTCTCAAAGAAACAAAAAGAGAAAAAAGCAAGTTATGCCAGCCAGGTGCAGCGGGTGGCACACACCTATAATGACATCATTTGGGAGACTGAGGTCACCTTGGGCTACAAATTTCCAGGCAAAAACAAGACAAGGCATTCTTAGTGCCTTTTTTAAACACGAGCACTTGGGAGCCCAAGGCAGGTAAACCTCTGTTAGTTTCAGGCTACCCTGCTCTACATATCAAATTCTAGGCCAGGCAGAGATTCATGGTGAGACCCGGTGTCAAACAATAAAACAACCAACCAACCCAATAACAATGAAATAGACAAATTGTATCTTATATAATAAAACTGTTTCCTCTTTATTTGGCCAGCTCTGAAGGCCACTGTAACAGAAGGGACAGGGGCCTTGGGCTCTTGCTGTACCTGGACCCCTCCATTCCTACCCAGGCTGGGGTCTCCAAGGCACTCCAGTTCTGAGAACTGGCCTGTCCCCTTCAAGGAGCTCTTCCACTCAAAGGAACCTGAATCATGTCTATGGTTTGCAACCCAAACCCTTTACTAGGACAAGGTGTTCACTGGGGCCCCAGCTCTCAACAGGTGTTAAACTGAGCCAGTGTGCTGCAGGAACAGCAGGACACGCAGGTACAAGGTAACTGCTGCTAGTCACAGCATCTGCTGTCCATCATGCCTGATGTATGGTATGGTGGGCTCCATGGGGGTGAGGGTTAGTGGGTATATGGGAGCATCCTGGGCATAAGGGGCCTGGTAGGTCTTGTGGTGGGCACCACAGAGATCATCCCTGCTAGGTGGTGTTATGGGCACCATGAGGGTAAGAGCTTCCTGAGTGCCGTATTTAGTGCTGCCCAAGGAACCTCCAGATAGCAACCCTATCAAGTGGAGACCATGTCTACAAACTGTGCCTGGGAGAAGTGGGTAAACTATGATGCATCACACAATGGAATATTATTTAACAATAAAAAGAAATCAGCAATCTGGGCATGGTGGCAGAGGCCTGTAATCCTAGCACTGGAGAACTGCACAGTGAAACTGTGTGTCCGACAAAGAACTAGCAAGCCACAGAAAGACACGGGGAAACTTGGAAGCACGGTGGTGGATGACAGCAGGTCTCTTTTAAATATTCTAGAACAGGCAAAAAATAGAGACAACAAAAAGATCAGTGCTTGCCTGGGGCTCAGGGGGAGGGAAAACCAGGTGGAACAGGGAGGTCAGGGCAGCCACACTATTCTGGATGACCCAGTAATGGCCCACTCGTCACACCCCAGAGGTCCAGCCATGCAAACCCTCACTCTAGTCAATAACCATGTATTGATACTCATTCATCAACTGTCCCAAAGGTACCACAGTAACGCAGAATGTAAAACACAGGGAGAGCGTGAGGAGAGGGGAGCAGAGAAAGAGCGTGCTGGGAACTAATCAACCTCTCTAAAGGCTAAAATGGATATTTAAAAGCCTATGAGAGAGAGAGAGAGAGAGAGAGAGAGAGAGAGAGAGAGAGAGATTGATTCAATAAAGATCACACAGATAACTTCAGGGTGCTAAATAATGTCCAGGCTACCTCTGCAGTAGCCCCCAGGGTGGGCCAGTGCTCCGTCTAATCCTGTATACTTCTCTATCACCATGGGAGCCAGCAGCTTGTGCCTCCCAGGGCAGAGCACTGTGTTTTGGTTGGCATCAGGGACACCCAGGCCAGAAACTGGAAGAGGAAACCCCTGAGGCTGCCAGGGCTGGGTGTGGGCCTGGCCTTTCCATGGTCTGCCAGGCCCCATGGAAGGAAGGACACACTGGGAAATATCTTCTCCTTGGCCTTGGCTACACCTTCTGAGTGTGGCTCAAACCCAGTCAAGTCCAGCAATGGTGGTCTGAGGTTAAGCTCGGCCACCACAGGCCACCTCCATCTTCTGGGTGACCACATCTCTTATCTTCTCTCTGACACTCTCCAGGGACTTCTTCAGCACTCAACTCCTCACCTTTTAGTCACCAGCTTTTTCTTCATCCCCAGGGCAAAGCAGAGATGTGGCTGCTCAGGGAGGACAGGACATCCCAAGTCCTTCCTGCTGATGGCAGAAGAGACCCTCTCTTCCCCTGGCTAGGCTTGAACATGAAGAACCACCTGACTCTGGAGGTTCTCACTCCCAGAGGTTGTGACAAGCCCATGGGAACAGAGAAATGTGAGGCTAACCAATCCCTACCACTACCTGTTGGTGGAGCCACCTCAGAGGCTCTAGGTTCCCATGGCTTCTCCAGATGGCTTGCACGGAGAGCAGTAGGCTGTCACCATCTTACTGTGTGATCTTGGGTGACGTGCTTCATCTCTTTGGATCTCAGAGAAAGCCCTAGGTTCTGGTGAATCAATAGTGAAGTAGCTAGACCTAGGGCAGGGAGGAAATCTAAGTCCCTAGGCAGTGGCAGGAGAAGAGACAGGCAGAAGGAAGCCCAGGAGGCCTCCCAGGTAGGCCCCACCCCGTCACACCTGCTCTCTGTTTGGGGAAAAGGAACTCAGTGGGGGAGGGCTTCGAGCCAGAGCCCTCAAAGAATTAATCATGCCATAATTAGGGTCATTATGAATCTTCTGCATGGTAATGCCAGGCCCTCTTGTTTACCCAACTCTTCTGTCACAGGAGACTGCAGCTCTTCTGGGAAAGAACTGGAGGCCAAGGAAGGCCAGGTCTTCAGTACGTGTGCACCCCCAGGCGATGCAGTTTTCCCAGGCAGAGGCATTCTCTCCTGCCCGTCTCCAGCTTTCTCCTGGCCTGTCTTACCCTCCGGCGCTGAGCTCTGTCACTGGTATGTTAGAGGCTTCCACTGGGGTCAGACGTGACTTAGTGGGAGCTCCATCTGGAAGCAGTACGGCCCTTCCTGCCCTCAAGGAGATGACCTCAGTGTGGCAAAGGCAACCTCTCTCACAAATGCAGGCACAGTGCTTTACAGTTTACAAAGAGCTTCCACACACATCATCCTGGTGAGGTGTCACACGGACTCCCAGGTAATTACCAAGATCTTCATTTCACAGACATCATCAATGAGAGAAACTGGAAGCTGCCCAGGGCCCCAGATGCTGGGAATCACACATTCTGAGCCTTGCCTTGGCAGTGGGCTGAGGACCAGGTGTCTGCAGAACCTTCTCCCTCAGGCAGGGGCTTGGGCAATAAACTCGCATGTTTGGGGGTACAGTCAAGGCCATGGTTTTGACAGGTTCAAGTACCTGCTTAGAAGCCTTTGGTTCTCCTGGACCCAAAGACTGAGGATCCTTCCTTTGACAAACCTCTATCTCCAAAAATATTTACACTACAGTTCATAACAGTAGCAAAATCACAGTTTCAAAGTAGCAACAAAATAAGTTTATGGTGTGGGGGTCACCACAACATGAGGAAGTGTATTAAAGGGTCAAAGCCTTAGGAAGGTTGAGAACCACCGTCCTAAGTCAAAGCTACAAGCGCAGGACTGAAGAGCCACCTCAAATGGCCAGCCCTGCCAGGCACAGTGGCACATGCCTTTAATCCCAGCAGTTGGAAGGCAGACACAGAGACAGGCAGAGCTCTGTAAGTTCATAGCTAGCCTGGTCTACATAGTGAGTTCCAGGCCAGCCAGTGTTACCAAGTGAGACCCTGTCTCAATAAAAGAATGGCTAGTCCTACCAGAGAGCAGAGCTTTGCTTCACAAAACCTTAGACTTCAAGCCCCATATTCCCAAACCAACTTCAACATCAGCTCACCCTGCGGAGCATGTTCCCAGCATTCAGCAGGCTGGGACAGGAGGAGCCTGAGTTTAAGGCCAGCCTTTACTACAAAACAAGACTCTGCCTCAAAATAATTGAATGAAAAAAACACATGTTTTAAAAATCCTTTCCCTCAAGATGCTCACAACTATAGAATTCTAGAGCAAGCTGAGTAGGATTTCAGGCCTAGGAAGTCACAAAATATCAGTCCCAAGTAAGTCACAAGGACATTTTTTCTGGCCTCTCTCCATGCAGATGGCCCTGTGCAGCACCTAGTTGCTATGCTGGATTCCTTAGACAGGCTCCTATGGCACTCCTGCCTCTTTGGAAGCTTGGGCAGCCCCTCTGAGCCATCAAGACTGCAGGAAGATTGTCCTGGGAGGAGTTTCTGGCCCTGTCATGGCTCCCCTCACTCACAAGCACTGTCAGGTTCTCCCTGGAATAACCCAGAGACCTTTGGCTGAGTCTAGAGGGCCAGCCTGGGGGAGCCTCGCATGGGGCTGACTCACCACCTTCTCACCTACTCTCAGGTGGAAGTCCGGGGCTTTGACTAACAGCCCAGTGATTCAAAGGGCTCAGCAAGCTTTCTCTCATGCCCTCTGGGACCCTGAGAAAGGGGGCCACTGGCATCAGGTTGGGTGGGGAAGAAGGAAGCTGGGTCTGGCAGAAACTTGACACCTTGTAAATTCTCTCTGCCCCGTTTTTGTCCGTTGAAGGAATGGGGAGCAATGATTTATTTATTTATGTAAACCAGCAGAGTTCTTATCCAAACAAGCTTCTCCAGTCAGGCCCAGGATGGAGAGAGAAGCAAGGCCCTCCCACCTAAGGACACCTCCTCAGGTCAAGTCTGCCCCTCCAGCCTCCATCCCCTCCTCCTCCTGCACCAGGCTCCAAAGACAAGTCTTGCTGACAGCTTCAACATCTGTGCCCTGCCCCTCCCCCGCAACTCCCATCCACATTAACACATGGACTTGTGCAAGCCCTAGGCTGAGCCACCCTGTCCCCAAATCATTGCCTCGACCCTTTGGGCTCCCATGGACCAACCGAGGCCTTGAGAGCCATCAGTGACTTCAGTCCTTGGTCATCAGCTACTTCTACTCAGACTCCTGTTCCATGTGGCCAGCCTTGTCTGAACCCCCAAGTATCTGCCACTTTGTACCCAGTGATCTGGACACAAGGCGCCACAGACCCAGACCCCTCCCTGACAAGGAGTCGCTGTAGCAGGGGACCTGGATATCATGCACTGGGTTAGGCACCAAGAGGATGCCCACATACTTGCCAGTGAGGAAAACCGGTTAAATGGGCAAAACAAGGAGAGAAAGAACCAATCAGAGCTTTTAAGATCCACGATCTCAGTACTCAGAAGTTGAGGCAGGAGGATAGAGTTCAAGGTCAGCCAGGGCTACACAACAAGATCCTGTCTCTAAATAAATAAACCACACAACTACAGAGCTATTCCTGAGTCTAGGCTGAATTCTGCCTTTGAATAATAATTAGTTGTTTCCCAATTTATAGGAAAAAATTAAGTTGCTTTTAAAAAAAAGACTCAGTTAAGCACATTTCTCCTACAATTTTTTTCTTAAGCCTCTGACACAGGTTTGCATGCTTCTGCCCCAGGTCTGATGAAGGTGACCTGAGGCTGGGTGCAAGACAACCCCCCC
>CABHPR010123972.1:22658-38904 GCA_902168415.1 Peromyscus melanophrys | reverse complement strand
CACACACATATACATACAAACATGTACACACAACATGCACATATATACAGGCACACACATACACACAGACATACACACACATGCACACACGTACATACACATACACACACAGGCACACACACATATACATACACACAGACATACACGCACACACGTACACACAATACACATATACACACAGGCACACACACATACACACATGTACATACACATATACACACGCACCTACACACACAAGATACACACACATGTGCCAGTGTGCACAAACACACACTCATATGTATATGCACACCATCAGTCTTCCAGAAGGATGAACAGAAAGGGAAGGAATTCCTCTTTTCATTGCCTGAGTTCTTTGCTACTGACAATGTTTATTCATTTTTTAAATTCTAAAAACGTGAATGTCATAGTCTTTTGTGCATGCATGTGTGTGTATGTGTGTTTGTGTGTAGCGAATGCACACATGTGTGTAGGTAGGCCCACCTATACATATGAATGCAGGGGTCAGAGGAGGATATTGGATGTGTTTCCCTATCACCTTATTTTTTTGAGACAGGGTCTCTCACTGACCCTGAAGCTTGCCAACTGGCCAGCCAGCTCCTGGCGTCAGCCTGTGTCCACCTCCACGGCCCTGATGAAGTTACAGGCACACATGGCTGTGCCTGGTGTTACAGGGCCACTGGGGATTAATTCAGGTCCCAGCCACAACCCTCGTTCCCTTGGGGACATCCCCTCTGGTTAGTCCACTCATTTACTAAAAAATGCCATCTCCTCCGTGTTCCCACCCAAGTCCTTTGAGTTCGCTTTTATTTTACCATTGGACGTCTTTATAAAAGATTCTTCTCCTCCATTACTCCCCTAAAATACGTTTCTCTCTATGGAAATCTCTGTACATGTCTCCTTGCTTTTTGCTTTGGCTTTGGCTTGAGAGTCATAGTCTTGGGCTGGCGGTTGGTGCTGGCAGGAGGTCTGACCTTCAGGAGCCTGGGCTCTCAGGGGGAGTCTGGAAGAGTGGCTGATGAGTGGCCAAATGTTTCTCTCTCTTCCTGTATAAAGGATTGCAAAGCCTTGGGTCTTCTCAGCTGAAACCTGAATGCCTTACCCTGCAATCAGCCATGATTACGAAGGACTATGGGTTGCTGCTCTCTCTCTCTCTCTCTCTCTCTCTCTCTCTCTCTCTCTCTCTCTCTCTCTCTCTCTCTCTCTCGTTTTTTTTTTGTTTTTTTTGTTTTTTTGAGACAGGGTTTCTCTGTGTAGCTTTGCGCCTTTCCTGGAACTCACGTGGTAGCCCAGGCTGTCTTGGAACTCACAGAGATCCGCCTGGCTCTGCCTCCCGAGTGCTGGGATTAAAGGCGTGCGCCACCACCGCCCAGCTGTCTCCCTCTCTCTCTCTCTCTCTCTCTCTCTCTCTCTCTCTCTCTCTCTCTCTCTCTCTCTGTGTGTGTGTGTGTGTGTGTGTCTGTCTGTCTCTCTCTCTCTCTCACCCCTCACTTCTGTTTCCCTCCCGTGTTATTATCATCCTCTCAACCTCTGAGAGGATGACACCCGTGGAGACCCCTGATGAGTGAGATGATGGGCTTTTCATCTTCCTGCTCCTAGATGATGTCACATCATAGTGTGTTCTCTAGGCTGAGCAGTGTTGTCACCACACCAGAGGGTCATCGTTTTAATTTAATTTAAAAAAGGTTTGTCTATTTTTATTTTGTGTGTATGAGTATGTGTGCATGCCTGGTACCCGTGGAGGCTAAAGGAGGGTACTGGATCCCCTGGAATGAAATTGTTTGGTTTTAAGCCACCATGTGCTGAGAACTCAGCCCAGGTCCATGCAAAAGCCGTGTGTGCTTCATCTCTGACTTCACCACTGCTAAGTGCTCATCATATCACATGGACAATAGCAATGTTTTCATCACAAAGAAGCGGCAGGTGTTACAGTGTGCTGATTACTACAGTTTCATCATCGCAAAATGCTCGTGCGTATCAAAACACCACATTTCCCCGTAAGTACGTACAATTATATATCAATCAAAAATAAATAAAACAAGAAGAAGACAAACCTAGTAAGACAGGAGTAATGGCTCAGGCCACCTCACAGGGCTGCCTTACTCATCGACCACGCTTAGCTCCGAGGCTGCAGTACAGGACACGGGGTGTCGAAAATAATGGATTATAAAAAAGAACAGAGAACAAAGGGAGAGGGGGAACTCCTTTGATTTTTTTTTTTTTTACTTTTTAAAAAGATAAACTGGGTCAAAAAGAAATATAGCTTGAATCTGTATTGCAAGCTAATTCGGTTTTGAAGTCTTTGGAGATACTTTACGTGCTCATTGCCATAAAACTTCAGTGTGCTGAAAATATCCCCAAATACACTGCACTTTCATTAGAAGGTAATGTGCAAGGCCACGCCTCACTTTTCTTGAAAGGAAAGGGCTGCGGAGGGAGGAAGCACAGAATGTATTGCTTTAAAATCCTCCTTCCAAATGCATCTACTGTGTGACATTTGAAATAGCAGCCACAAACCCACAGCAGCTGCAGTCACGCAGAAACCATGAGCCAAGCGTGTTGACACGGAAGCCTTTCTGTAGCATGAGTAATAATGAAGGTTCAGCATGCGCTTGTTCCCATGAATGTTCATGTCCCCCCTTCAGTGGCTGGACGTGTGATTTCTCTTCTGCATTGATTTCCCATTTCACAGGCAAACTCTTACCCATCTGGGCTGTCTGCTCTGATCCCTGTCATTTGGGCAGAAACAAAAACTTAGAGTCTCAAGGACTCCACCCTTTAGAGGCAACTCCCATGTGCCTCGGTGTCTTTGCTTGTGCGATGTGTGATGGTGACTTTTACAATATGTGCCTCCAGACAAACTCAGGAAAGCATGTTCTCACCATTGCCATCTTGGAATAGAGATTACCTCGTTCCTGTAGCCATGGTAACTAATTAAACAGAGCAGTGGTGAGGTAGCAAGGTCTATGGTAATGGCAATAGCACTGAAGCTGTTTATTGATACTCCCAAACAGGAAGGGAGGGAGGGCCACTAGAGCTGCCCAAGCTCCCGCACTGCCTCTCCTTACCTCACTCCAGCTCGGGTGGTCTTGTGGTAAGCTGGTGTGTACAGGGTCGAGGTTAACTGATGAAAGGGGGGCTCTATGATGCAGCTTTTATGAGGTCATCCATGGTGGAGTGGGACTTCACTGGGATGCAACTCGGAGGTCACTCACACACCCGTGAATGTAGTGACTTACCCACGCTCTGTAAGGAAGTCCAATGAACTCACTGCTTCCCCAAAGTGGACTTCGGTGGACTCATTACTCTGATCTATCACTGTGTCATTCCTGAGACACATCTCAGGAATGCCAAAGCAGCAAGGACCCTGGGAAGTAGGCTGACCGGTGAGGCTGTGGGAGAGTTCGGGGTGCTGGCAGAAGGGACCCCTGTAGTTGCGGTTCTTGTCTACACTCGTTGCTCTCAGCAGCCTGAGTGCATGACTTCTGACGCAGGCTGATGTTTCCCATTGCATCTCAGAAGCCAGTCAAGGAAGGGAGGGTCTACGTTGGCTTACAGTCCTTCATGGCAGAGAAGTTAGAGGCCCAAGTGTGAGGTAGCTTTCTGTATTGCATCCACAGTCAGAGTCAAGGAGCAGAGGCTAGACGGTAAGTGGGACCTGTCTAAAACAGTTCACAGCCCACCTCCAGTGACCCACTTCCTTTTTCTAGGCTCAGCACCACCAGCTGGGGACAGAGTCTTCAAGCACAGGGACCTGTGGGGGCGATTCCTGGCTTTCCCAGCTCAGCTTTGTCCACTCTGTCCAGGGACTGCTGCAGGGTGAGAGATGTTTAAGATTGTCACCTGCCCCTATAAGTGCCTGAATATCCAGGGTTAGATGCTTGCTCTCAAACCACCCACACACAGCAATGGAGTCATTCCTTATTTATTGATACCGTCTTCTAATTCACTATCCCTATATATATTCTAATTCACTATACTAATTCACAAGTAACAATGTCAATTGCAATTCAAGGCTGCTCCCTGAGTTTTAATTATTATTTTTACCTTCTATTGCCAGTGTCGTTAATGACACATGAGGCTCTATCAACCACCTGTCCTGTAGCTTTGAGCCTGTAGCAGTCACAGGAGAACATGTGTACTTAGGGGTCAGCAGGGGCTTTGGAGACCCTGTCTTCTGAGCCTCCCTGGGATGGGCGGCTTCTATGACATCCTTGTCAGCTTCTGACTCATGCTGGAACTGTCACCTTCCGCTCGAGAGCTTCTGAGCAGTTCTCAAATGTGGGACACCTCCGTCCTGTAAGGGAGTGCTTGGGACTTGGTGTCTCTGCTGAGGCCAGCCTGGTGAAGAGTTACATCTCTGCTGCTGTACCCAGGCTGGCTGAATGGCTTCTGTCTCCTGACACATCCTTGACCACCTACCACATAGCCACCGACAACTTATGAGCACCTGCCACATGGGGGTGGATGTGGGGCCTGTGAATTGGGGATTCTGTCCTCTACAAGGATTTTTATGATTGTGGCAAGCAGCAGAGAATAAGCAGAGAGACAGGCAGGGTAGGACTGTAGCTAGAGTTTTCCTGCCTGGCCCACAGTCAGGACAAACCTCTGTCACCCGCCAGTCCCACAGCCGCTCAGACCCAACCAAGTAAACACACAGAGACTTATATTGCTTACAAACTGTATGGCCATGGCAGGCTACTTGCTAACTGTTCTTATATCTTAAATTAATCCATTTCTATAAATCTATATCTTGCCACATGGCTCGTGGCTTACCGGCATCTTCACATGCTGCTTGTCATGGCGGTGGCTGGCAGTGACTCTCTCACTCAGCCTTCCACTTCCCAGAATTCTCCTCTCTCCTTGTCCCGCCTACTTCCTGCCTAGCCACTGGCCAATCAGTGTTTTATTTATTGACCAATCAGAGCAATTTGACATACAGACCATCCCACAGCATAGGATCATTAGGTCATTTCCACAGGCAACTGGCTCTTGTGTCTTCAGAGGCATCTGGGGAATGTGAAAGGTCTCAGCAGAGTCCCAGTTGAGTCTCAAAAAAGCAATGCCTTCCACGAAGCCTCTGCCATTGTGGGTTAAGGTTGTGTCCCTCACTGATCTCACCCAGGGGCCTCCAGGAACATCCTTGAACAATCAGGGGTGGGGATGTGGCTTGCTTCAGGGACTGTGATCCCTCCTTATCCAGGGACCGCCTTTCTCCTGCTTGGTTTCTGGCACTCCCAGGAGCTGGGGCATGACCTAGTTATCTAAACATCCACTGACAAAGACAGGGAGAATCTGACAGTGTCTGTGGACATGAACTTTGCTGATAATTTTTAACTATTTCCTGCCCAGAGACAACAAAGAGGAGAGAGGAGAAGCTGATGGGACCCTTTCTGGGAGCCCTGTGCTCTGACCCTGTCTGAATGCCATTGCTGGGGAAGACACACTAGAGCAGCCCGATGGGCCCTGCTTGATGCTGCCATAGCCTACCAGGGCTGTTCCAAGTGGCTTTCCGGGCCAGCACAATGGCAAGTCTGGAGAATGTAGTAGATGATGAAGAGGTGGCTGAAGGCATGCAGGATAGTTCCCAGGAGTTCCTAGGGCAGAGATTTGTGTCAAACTTGGGGTAGGTAGAGACCACTGGTGGAGAGGGGTCGGTAGCTACTCACCTGAGGTGTCGTTAAGAAACCTGATCACCAGAAACCAGTTGATACCCAAACTGGGAGCAGATACCAAAGAATAAGCCTGGAGACAAAAGTGTTCTAGGCTGAAGGGAGGCTGAGGAGACCTGGCCACTTAGTGTGAACGGACCTGAGCCATGCAGTGGGGCTGCCTTGTGAAGAGCACTCTGGCTACAGGACGCAGAGGAACCAGTCTGGAACTCACCAGAAAACCATCCTTGCTGGCTAGCTTGCACAGTGCCAGAGGGTGCTGAGAAGTTTGCTAGGGGAGAAAAGTCATCAGTGGTCTCACCCACCAGCCGTCTACATGCTGCTGTGCCGACATGCCAGGCAAGATGTGCCTTTGGTGCCACAGTGGCATGACTGGTATGGGGGTAACCAGTTACTTTCTGCCTGGATTTGGGGCCTGCTCCACAGGAGGGAAATCATATCTGGTGTTGTAAACATGGTCTTAAGTCCATGGATGGGGAGAGCTTAGATCTGCTATCGTTTTGTTAAATGGATGTGTTGTTAAATTGGCTTCTAAGTGTTTGTGTCAAGGTTTTTCTGCTCTCAAGTTTGGTCATAGAAGCTTCTTCTTGCAGTGGGCAATAGTTTATGCAGAGACTCATAACTGGTCAAAGAGCTGAGAAGAACTGACTGTTGAGTGTTCAGCCATAAATGGGATACCTTTACCAACACCCCCAGCTCCCCCAAGACTCAGAGAACATGGGGGATGTGGAGGTGGAAAGAACGTAAGAGCTGGGGGATGGGAGGACAGCTGTGAAGTGCCGTCTTCTGCACACACTGTGGCTGTTGCTCTCATGAACTCACAGCAGCTGTGGTTACCTGCCAATGACCTGTACAGGATCAGGCTGGTCAGAATTCCAGTATGGGTGTGTATGTGGGGGCTTAGGAGACCCCATCCCTGAGAAGCTATTGGTAGTTGATGGCTGCTCGGGAAGGGAGAATCATTTTCCTTTGGAGGTCTGGCCACTGGTAGGTTGCCCATGTTCCAGTGCATGGCCCCACACTCATGTGCACATGGGTGACATTAACTGGACTAAGTAAGTTACGCAAAAAATAATAAGACAAAGTTGGGAGCGGAACATGTTGTGAGGTAGTCCTGGGGGATATAGAAGAGGGGATGGGGAATGAACATGATCAAAATATGTTTGAGCATAACTATGAAATGCTCAAAGAACAAATTTAAAATATTATTTAAGAAGAATGTTTGGTGAAGAACTCAGGGCTACTGGCAGCACTGTTATGAAACAGGGGTTACTATAATTAATTTTGGATTTCCTGGGGTCCATATTGCTCTGTGGTGTAAAGGACTAGCCTGTTCTGAGAACACAGATGCAGAAATGGTTCTGACAGATGCAGTGCACACTGCCTGCTTGGAAACAATTTAGAAATGCAGAGAAATGCACCACACACATGCACACACATATACATACACAAAATTTGGCAAAATATTGAATATCAGCAAATCTTGGTAAAAGGTAGATTAGAGATCTTTGTATTATTCTGACAAGCTCCTTTATAATATTGAAAATAATTCCAACATCAATCATTTTAAAAGAATGAGGTTTGAATTACACTCTAATCAAGTCTTAGTGGGGTCTAGAACAGGACATGTGCAAAAGTACACACATGCACACACCCAGAAAACCAGTCAACCGGAGGTCTATGGCAGCCCCCAGCCTGGCCCTCCTGCTCTGGTAGATTCAAGGTCACCCCTGTGCTCTGTGTAGTCTCCTCAGCCTGGAGTGTCACTCCAGAACTCAGGCTTGGACTCATTCTTAAAATAACCTGTTCTTTGTGTCTGTTCACAACATCCTAATCCACATGCCTTTGCCTGATGTTGATTTACCTGGAGCTGACACTTGTGAGTTCCTCCCAAATGAACCTTGGATATGCGGCATTGTAAGGCAGACTCTTGCTCGCGTGTGCTATTATTTGCCCAGTCCTTTTTACATGAGGCCGAAGTGGGTCCTTATTCCTCTGTTTTTTTTTTTTTTTTTTTTGTGAGATGGACAGGGGTAGGCTGTAAGAAGAGCATAGTTGCCCAGAGACCCTCCCTTAGGGAAGCCAATATCCAAGGGGCAGGAGGGGAAGCCCTGTGGGTCACTTTCATTAGAGAGGTGGGCAGGCATGGCAGGCACTGACCCACAGCCCCTGTGACATTGTCCCCAAGGAAACTTTATATTAGAAAGAGACAGAGAATAGAACCATGGGACGGCGGGGGGGGGGGGGGGAGGTTTCCCCTGCTGTCATCCAATCAGGTGCTTCAGAGTTTTCTGGTCACTATGTCTTGAAGGAGATTGAGAAGGAGTTTGTGGCAGGTGGCACATACCTGCAGAGGTAAGGGATGCCCTGTGGGTGCAAATCAGAACACCGTAGGGCTTCTGCAGCATGAGGCTATGTCAGATACAGAGGGTGGAGCAGGGAAGAGCTGATTTACAGCAGGGTGCTCTCGAGCGACCTGAAGAGGTGTACCGAAGTGGATTAACACAAGTTGTCTCTGTGAGTGCTGACCTGGCGGAAGTGACTGGCCATTATATATTAGCTTTTAAAACTTTAATAATGTGACTCTTAATGTGTAAAGCCAATATTTTCCTTTCTCCATGTTAGAAAGGGCTGTGCTTTGAGGACCAACCAGGTCTGTCTGTAAGGGCCACCGTGTCTTACCTCTGCAGGCTCCTAAGGAGCCAGAGCCCTCTGCAGAATCAGGTCATACTATGGGCCTGTCTGGGTGGTCCATATTCCTCTTCCTGTCCTAGGGCAATCTAGTCTCTCCTAATCTATCATCTCTCTAATAGGTATTTTTGAACACCTGTTACCCACCATGCATTGGGGCTGTAGATGTGAGCAACTGGCCTACCCACCATTCTTGTGGGGGATTCTCATCCCAGCTGAGAGACAGAGAGGAAGGAGTGACCCATAGGCCCATGGGGCAGGCTGGTGATACAAGCTAACAAGCATAAGAGGCCCCATGCTGCAGGGTGGTGGCTCAGGTGGAGAAACACTTCTTGGAAAGTTGGGTCCAATCAGCGTAGGGAGGAGAGAGTTGAGGGCTCCTGGGGCAGGAACGGTCTGGGAAGTCCTTAGGAGTGCTTAGTCTCCAAGGACACATAGAGTGTGACATCACTGCTCTGCTCCTCCTCAAAACTAACCTCAGTGGACCACATCAGAGTCTGCATCCAGGAAACTGCTATGTAGTCTGACCAGGCTGAGGGAGGGTTCCATGGATACCACTGAAGAGGGGAAGGACCTCCTCCAGAAAGTCTACCAGGTCTGCTCCCAGAACCGTCTACAGCCTCCGATGGACACCTTGCATAGGAGAAGCCAGCAAGTAACCAGGTGATTCCCAGTGACCCACTGCTACTACTGTATCATGTGACATCAGCAGACAGTGCCCAGTGTGGATTTCCTTGTACAAATTCAACTGCTAGACTCTTGGGAGGCTCAAGGTGTACATCGCTGTTCTTGCTCAACCATGTCAACATGCTCATGTAGTACTTTCTTGACAAGAGGGCCGTGCACCAGGGTGTGTGGGAGCATCCCATGGAGAGGCCTTTGGGTGTGGTTATAAGTAAGCTGATCCCGAGGGTCCATTTGCTCAACAGCAGTGTAAGGCATCCAGTTTGCACTCTGGAGAGCACACTTACCTGAGGAGAGACACATGATCCCTCAGGTGTCTGTAGCAGTCTTCAGTTGAGCCAGCAACATAGATGTAGGGAGGAGTTGGTTTCCTGACAAGGTGAGTCCTGCTGATAAGTCACACTGCGGAAATCAAGGCTGCGCTGTGTTCCAACCCTTAGAGATAACCTCGTCCTTCTGGTTATAGGTGAGGAATCCAAGAACATACCTCAGCCTCAGCATCTTTCTGACAGTCATGGGTACTCAGGATAAAGAGCACATGAGAATTTCCTGCAGCAGCAAAGGGAGTCCAGAGTGTGTGCTTCCTCTCTCTACAACACGCCTTCACCCGACCCTTCCCTGCAGCATCCATGCAGATCCTGCCTCCTCACGGCTCTGAGGGCTGGAGTTGAAAACCACTCTGGAATTGTTTGTTACTGTCCTGCCCCCATGTGGGGTGTGGAGCCTGTGGGAGGGGAGGGGCTGGTGCAGAGCTGAAGTGAGTGGCTAGTAATGGCTACCTGCCCAGGCAGCTGATCAGATTCTCCTGGTGGAGAGCCAAATCACGAATTCCCTTAAAGATTTGTCCCATAACCCACTTCCTGTACCCTCTCAGGAAGGGCTCAAAGTGAGGCTGGAGAGGCAGTTTGGGATCACTTTGATCCCCCCCCCACCTCCCTCTGTCTTAGTCTCTCTACATCTTCCTGTGTCTCTCATTATCTCTTCCCTCTTTTTGGAGCCTGGCCCCCCTCTCGCCTTTGGTCTGTTTTCTCTCAGCCTCTTTCTATCTCTCTGTGACTCTCTGGATATTACATATTATTATATTATATTAATATACTCTTTCCCTCTCTCCTGTCTTCAAGCTCTGGGTTCTCAGCAGCTCATAACCGCTTTAGC
Source organism: Peromyscus melanophrys (assembly GCA_902168415.1). NCBI lineage: Eukaryota > Metazoa > Chordata > Mammalia > Rodentia > Cricetidae > Peromyscus > Peromyscus melanophrys. Next base: position 28,702 of record CABHPR010123972.1, on the reverse strand, counting down.
TCATAGCTGTTTTCCTTAAAGGAAACGGTGAAGCCCTGTATCCATTTTGTAGTAACTCCCTGCGAAGTTGGCACCTGGGAAGGGAGACTGTAGGCTCTGGACAAGACTTCTGCTCTGCTGCCTCCTCGTGACAGCCACCAGCAGGCTGTGGTCCATGAATGTGGGACTTGTGACTGCAAGTCCAGTGTGAGGGGGCCCACATAATTATTCATGGTTGCCTGCCCACTGAGTTGCAAAGCTGAGACAAGAACCAGAGACTGTGGCTCTGAGCTCCTTCCTTCGTCTTGCCAGGTCGCCAGGCCACGCTGAGAGGGAGACTGAGGAGCCTGTGACCCTCCCTCCTTCCCACACCTCTCAGCTGTGCCATTTCTATCAACACTGGGCAGGAAGGGCCCTGAGGCATCATCTGCTTCCTGAGAGAGACTGGCCTGGTGCACTTCCACTGATGGGGAGGGATGGACTTGGCGTATGCCCCGCCCCCCAATCCCCAGAGAATCATTCTGCAGGAAGTGATTCCCTTCAATGATGCCACCAGCCACCCCACCAGAAACAACCTCTTCAGATGCGCCCACCTCACCCACTTTGGTTGGACTCCTTTTCTCCTCGTATTTCTTCAGTAACTTTTTTTTATCCACTCCAGTGGGAAGATTCCCCTCTCATGTTCCACGTGGAAGCCGGATCCACGGCCACCACAGAGCTGGCATGAGCTCTTGCTGGCAGAGGCCGAAGCAGGGGCTGCCTGCGGTCCCCGTGGGTTTTAGAGTCAGCCGTGCAGCGGCCATGTTCACTGGGATAATTTTATCAAGGTTCCTTCCCCCACTCTATTGCTGGCTTCCTTGGTTACTTTATTAAAATTTAAAATTACTTATTAAAGTTTCTTTTTTTTCATTCGACAAAAGCACAGCTTTTATAACCTCGGCCACCAAGCCTTGGTGAGTCTTCAGAGGGGACTGTGGGGTACAGGACAGGGGTCAGGGGAGGCTCTTACCCTTAACGCTTCTCTACAGCTTCAATTATTTAGAACCACCATAAGCTACCTTAGTGAATTGCTTGAGCCCATAAAAGAAGATTTCTAGTTCTCAATGTTATTTTTTCTCATAATCTTTATATATGTGTATATATATTCAGAATTATATATAAATATATAATTCAGAATTTATATAATTCCAAATATACATAAATATATATAATTCAGAATTTATATTTAATTCCAAATATACATAAATATATAATTCAGAATATATATATATATTAGAATGTGTGTGTGTGTGTGTGTGTGTGTGTGTGTGTGTGTGTGTGTGTGTTTCCAAACAGCCAGTACTTTTCAGGGTACAGGGATATAGTATACTTTTTACAAACTAAATTTTAAGGAACGTATGTTAAACAACAATGGCTCACGGCAATGCCCTCCAATTCAGCTAGTGAGTATCTAACCTGGAAGTCTAGAATATGGCATTCCAGAGATTTTTAAGGCTGCCTGGCCTAACTGTGTCTCCAGGTCAGGTGAGAGTTTTACAAAATTATCCACTTATGCCCAGGTCAAGCTGCTGCTCCAGAATCAACACTGCAGACTGTCACTTAATGCCAGCAAATGACTTCCCATTTAGCCATTGCTGGAAGCCACATGGAAGGACAATTTATAAATCCCATGAGGCCTTTTGGTTCCATAGCTAGTGACTGTCCTGAAGCAGGGCAGACAGAGGAGGGCTTACAGAAGACCTGAGTGTTCAGTGTGCAGGGCCTCCTGCTGCAGATGGGCAGGCAAGCCTGTGAGCTGACTAGTGGTTCACGTGGGCTCCCTGCAATCACGGACATTCCTGGGGGATCCCAGCCCAGCCCCTCTCCTGCCTTCCTACTTTCTCTTTCTAGTCTGCTCTGGGAAATTCTGGATTCCTTGTCTTCTAAATCAAATCCTTGAAGTTGCAGGGACCCAAGTACTACAGATCTTCCCCCTCATCCACCCCCAACTCTTATCAGACGTAAGTTTCTCAGATAGGAATATAAAATTAATGCATGCAGGCTTTGGTCCTCAGGGGAACACGGCAACAATCAGCAAATGTCAAAATGTTTTCTCCAAAGTTCTAAATGAATGAAAAATAAAACAATGTGATTTCCCCAGGGAATTACTTGGCCGTCCATTTTCTCTAAACATGATCAGCCTATTTGTTTTTCCCCAGAGTGAATCCATTCGGGACTGTGTGTTGTTGAAGGTCCCCCGAGCTTAGAGGAAAATGTTGTTACATTAGTTTAACAAGAGAAGCTCCAAGTCCTGGCTTCCTAGGGTGGCCCAAAAGGCTGCAGGCAGATTCCTTAGCTATCGTCCAGAACTGTCTCATCATTGGTGGAGCAGTGACAGATCAGCAACACATCCAGACCCGGACTCCTTCTCCGGGTAGCACTGGTTAACCTCCAGCATTGAGTGTGACCAGAAATCCTTATTGGAATTACACAAGCCATTACCCTGCTCACTGCATTAACGCTGCCCTCGAGCACTCTTGACTGTGTGTCAAGGGAATGGAGTACTTCGTCAATTGGAACCCAAGCCTCCGGATCTTAATTAGAGATGTGCCAACGTCCCTGAATGTAATGAAGGAGGCTGGCAGACAGCTCTCTCCACCCCTCTTGCCTTTAATGGCTTCATTACTGATTACTGTCCAGAGCAATGTAGAAGAAATTCAGAAAGTGGCAAAACTGATGTCGGATGGTACAAGTTCCCAGGAAGCACTCACCACCTGAAAAGTGGGGAGAGTTAGGGCGTGCTTTGCCTTCCACGGTCCCTCCTCGCCCACAACCCAGCCAGCAGCCTGGCCTTGCAGGCCCGGAAGGGCTAGACCTGGGGTGGGAGCATGAGCCATTTTCATGGGCTAGCTCCCATCCACAGATAATTCAGTACTTTCTTAATAATCTGTCCTGGCGTTATCTGTACTCACCTTCCTGTTCCGTACAGAGTCAGTTGTTAACGCTCACTTCTGCTCCCCCACTGAATTGGTAATACAGAGAAATAATAGGGGTAGGACGGCAGAGTAGTCATCGGGCTTGTTTGCCCTGATTTCACAGCAATAGCAGTGCAGACAGCCGCAGATCTCTGCACTGCTGTAGTCCACTCAGAGATGCCCGATGCATACCTCTCCCTCTAACAGACCTCCTCCCCCACACATGTTTCTTAACAGCACCTGATAATCCATCATCCTGCTTGAGACATTGACTCTCAGCGTTATTGGATATGTCTTTTTCACTGCAGAACCAGCTTATGCGTTCACATGGAAATTCTGACTAAACAGCCCTGAGCCCCAGTGGAAGTTCTCAGAAACAAAAGCTACACCAGTGTTGAAGAAATACAATGCAGACCCATTAGAACATCCCTAAAATCTCCAAGTCCTACTGGGGAATGAGTTTTGGGCCCAGGAGCCTGCAGAGAACATTGGGTCCTCGGGCACCTGCCCTGGAGGGGTGTTGGGGTCCTCAGCTGCTTCTCTCTCTTAGCTTCTTGTCTACCTAGAGGAGGGGTGTCTTCTGTCCTGAGCTGTTTACTATGACAAGTTGCCTCACCACAAGCTAAAAATCAACAAGGCAAGGTACTTGTAGACCGGAAGCCCTGAGACAGTAAACCAAAGTAAACTGTTCCTCTTTATAAGGTAATTTCCTTGGGTGGTTTGCCACAGCACCGGGAAGTTCCCTAAAAGCTTTGGCTTTGTGGTTCTAGCTGTGGTTTGGGTTATGGGAAGGTGGGTTTGGACCTTTGCCCCTAAGGAACTAAGTACTGAGCTTCAAGGACAGCTTGGGCTGTGAGCTGGTTAGGGGCCCTTTCCTGTTCACACACCCAGGCTCGGTCTGGGAAGGAAGCCAGAGTCTTTGGAGATGGTGTGCCGGAGCATGCGGGTGAGGAGTGGGAGGGAGAGACTGGTGGGATTCAGGGAAATGGCCTTGAAGCACTGTGTACCAGCAGTCTGTTCCAGCCATGTCAATCTCCACTGTCACCAAGGTTATTTATTGAGCTGCCGCTTGCTCTTAGCCTCGGCTGTAACAAATCCACGTAGACACTACTTACCACCTCTCTTCCAGGGAGCTTAGCCCAAGACAACAGGGTCACAGATATTTATAAGCACGTGTACCTATTAAGTAAACACCCGCCGTGGCTAAGCTGTTGTGGTCCTGAAATCCTTCTCTCTCTGCCATTATTCTCCAGCTTGGGCTGTGCTCTGCCTGCCGTCATTTAGACACACTCTTTTCTGTTCCACGTGGTGACGCTACTCCACACTGCTGTGCCTTCCTGGCCCCTAGCACTCCCTGGGACTCAAGTACAAAACATAGTGATTGAAGCATTGCTCTTAGCTGGCTGATTGCACCCTTGTCCCACTTCTGACAGGACGCCTGTCAACATGGGAATACACTTGGGTTGTGACACCTGGTGGGAGCTATTGGCACCCATAGTGTGGCTGGGGATGCTCCTGAGTGTCCTACAGTACGAAGCAAAGCATCCCTAGCCAGAACCCTCCAGCCCCATGCCACTCATTCTGTGGTAGAGAAACCTTGCTGAGAGCAGAGCCATTGGCATAGGCTGTGCCAGGATTGAGAGCTACCAGGCCTCTATGAGAGGCATAATGATGGGGACTAAGGAGCCCTTACCTCGTCTGACAGCAGATGCCTGCAGGTTCTCCTCCTTGTGTCTTGGTGAGGATCAAGGGCATAAAGCCTGCCCTGTGTTTACTGACTTACTGGTGGTCTGGGAGCAGGTGACCACTCCTGGCTGCTGGCACTGCTGTGTGTGGCTGTGTGTGCTACAGTGTCACCCTTCTCCAGTGTTTCCAAGTTCTCATCTGCTCACAGTCCTTCCCACTAGCTCCGTCTTGCTTTCTGTGGAAGCTTCTCTCTGTCTGTCCTGGAAGGGGCCCATCCAGCAGCAAGTGGCCTGGTTCTGCTGGCCAGTGTCCAAGGTGGCCGAGTCTGTCATCTGCTCTTCTCAGCTGCCCTCTAAGCCAGGGAAGTGGCCAAATTCTCTAGGGCTTTCCTTACCTATGAATGCCCATCATCCCAGGCTGGTGCAGCTCTGCCTGGCGTAGGCTGAGACGCCAGGTGTCTGTCGTGGAAACGGCCTGCTTATCTCTCCAATCTCTGCAAAGCCCATCTCTGGCATCAAGGAAAAGCTCATCTTTCCTTGGATCTGTGTCCTGGGAAAAGGGTGGGGTGGAGTAAGGGACCCCAAGGTCCTTCCCTGTCTGACAGGTTTTAAAGAACATCTTATTGAGAGGACCTGCTTATAGGGACCCTTGGGAGATTAATACAGTCACACATTTGGAATGAACTTGGGGAGCAGAGCAAATGGCTGCTATAAACCGACACTCAGAATTTAACTAACGGCTCGAGGAGGCGGGGAGAAGGATCCATGGTCAGAGCACTTGCTGTGCAGGAGTGGAGACCTGAGTTCAGACCCCCAGAGCAAGCTGAACCCACAGCACAAGCTTCTGTGACCGCAGCACTCCTATGGTGGAGACCAGAGGGACTCTGCTGCTTATAGGCCAGCTCAGGTAGCCTGGTGTCCACCGCAGAAAGACAACAAAGAAATCATGTCTCAGACAAGGTGGAAGGTAAAGACTGGCACCTACATTCTCCTCTGGCCTCCAGTGCTTCCATGTGTGCACACACCCCAGGATTAAGAGGGCTGTGCACCCTCAGAGGCTTTGCCACCCGTGGCCTTTCACTTGCTGTGACTCTGAATGCCCCGTATCCTCCCATTGAGGATAAATGGTGGATCTGGGTACAGCGGGGCTGGTTCCAGCTCCTGCAGGGGCAGCTACTTCCCTTTACCCCCCAGGTGAATCCCACCAGGCCCCCTAATCTCAGCTCTCCTGTCACCTACATCTACTGGCCTTACCTAAACAGAGGGACACCTTTCCCTGTCACTTTACCTGACTGGCCTCCTCTGTGAGACTGTTCCTGTCCCATCTGACCTGCATCCTGTGGTGAGTATATCTGCCCCTCGTCTTTATTCATCTACGAATCTCAGGGCTTAGCCAGTGGCCTGGCATGCAGTAGGTGCTCAATAG
>CABHPR010123972.1:7426-19267 GCA_902168415.1 Peromyscus melanophrys | reverse complement strand
GAGAGAGAGAGAGAGAGAGAGAGAGAGAGAGAGAGAGAGAGAGAGAGAGAGAGAGAGAGAGATTGATTCATTAGAAACTTGGCCCACCATTTCTCACAGAAGGCCTGGAGAGTGAAGAGTTAAGAATCTCATTGACATTTTATGGCCACATGGTATTGAGACTTGAATCGAATGTAGAAACTCAGAGGTTTATTAGAATTGCCATGGTGCCGGAAACCAGGACACTGGGTTTGATGACAACCTCCCCAGGGAAAAGAGCTTCCTTAGAGACAAGGGTCGGATGCCCCCAGAAGGCTGGCTGGTAATGACATGCAGAGTCAGAAGGGAGGAGGTAACAGCAGTAAATTTGACTCTCAAGAACCCCAGCATAGTGGCCCATGTCCTTAAAACCAGAACTGGGGAGACAGCGGTCGGGGGACCTTCAGCTCCAGACCCTGTTTGGAAAACAAACCCAGACAAACAACCACAAAGCCCAGGCAAACGGGGCAGCATCCAGGGTTCCCAGAGAGCGCAACAGCGAGTTTTTAGGCAGATCAGGGCTGCTCTGCACGGCCTTGCAAAAGTCAACCCCTTCAGAGCTGCTAACACGCATGTTTCACTTTCAAAGCTAAGACTCAAATCCCAGGAACACAGCATCGCAGTGACCTAGATAATTCAGGCCCTGATGACTTTAAGGCCGTCCCAAGAGACAGAGAACGTGGGAATGAGGGGGAACCGGGTGCCAGGATGCAGCATGGACACCTGCGCTGGCAGAGGAGGAAGACAGATACAAGCACTTAAGGAGAATTAGCCCTCGATACATGAGAGGTGAGCTTGGAAGGGAGGTGAGGGAATTCAGCGCAGTAGTTTCCATATTTCCTGTCGATTTTTTTTTTTTTCAGAAGAGATGAAATTTGGCAGTGATCTTGACTGATCGAGGTTGGGTTTGTCTGTTTAGAAATGGGAACCAGATTGAAAGGACATTACACAGAGGAGAGCTAGGATGCAAGGGCCTTCATCAAGATGCTGTCTCCCCTGGAGGAAGACCTTAGGGCTCTTCCCAGAGCAGAGGAGGTGAGTTGCAATTACCATGGCAATTGTCAGGTGCTTCTAAAAGGCTTCAAGATGCTTGAGAAGGAGACAAGTGGGGCTGATATTGCTTCTTCCAAATTGCATCCATAACAATCTACTCACCAACCCTCCTTCATACAAAGGTTAACTTCCCTCGGCTCAGGTGTGGATTATCACAGCGTGAATGCTATGGGTCCCGAACAATATTTGCCTCTGGGTGGCCCTGTGGAAGTCGCTAAAAATAGGGACTTTTTGGAGAGCACTGTATGGGGAAGGATAAGAGCTGCAGGTAACCTTGGAGCTGGGAGGGCAGGGTTGCTTTCCTGCAGCTGAAGGAGGCAGCCAAGGATCCCCAGGATTCTACCTTTGCCCCATTAAACTGCTGTTAATTTTCCTACTAAAATACAGTTGACCTGAAGTATAGACCTCACCTGCCCTGGAGGTATGTACAGCCTTTATTTCCCTGGGAAAGCTGAGACTCGGGTGATGGCCAGAGCTGGTATGGTCCAGCCAAGATATAGTTCAGTTTCCCAGCTTCTCTCAGGCCAGGCATTCCTTTCCCCAGGTACATCCATGCCTGGTTCCACTCTGTTCTTGCTGGGGAACCTCCAACTGTCCAAATTTAGGGAAAGCAGAAATGAAAATAAATATCCCATTTATCAGAAAAAAATCTTCTCCCTTCTCAAATGAATTTGCCCCATGTTTCCATAAAACTGGCATGTGTTGACTGTGTCCTTTATCCCACTGATACAAAGGGGAGTCTGAGGACACAGGTTCCACCCCTCAGTGACTGTCTTCCCACCTCAGTCTGCCTGGGCAGCTGTGCTCAGGGCCATGCCTCTTCCGGTGTTCCCATTCCAGGCACACATGTAGCCCACCCTGCCTGTCATAAAAGCAGTGTTGGCAAACCCAGATGTGAGCCCACTTCCTCTGTCTCTCAGTAATCTTACTTCAGAAGAGAGTCAGATGAAGGTGTTCCTGAGAGTCTGGTCACAAACTAGGTCCTGACTGAACGATGAGTCTCTCTGGCTACCTCACAATCGTGGATTTCCTTCCTGCCCCTTATACAAACACCCACTAGTGTGCTTGTGCACACACACTTATCAGACTGTCCTCCTAACTGCCTGAGTAAATCTGAACCCCTCATGAAGGACATGGAAGGACAACAGGCTTGTCACAACATACCTCCTTCTGACTCTCTGGGCTGTTTCTCTGTGAGCATCCATCTAGGTTAACCTATAGCCATGGTTTTCAATTGCAGTTGGTTTTATTCTCTTCCCAGGGGGTATATGGCAATGTTTGTCGACGTTTTGGTTATCATAGCTGGGAGGGGCTGTTGCTGGCACTGAGGGAGGAGAAGCCAAGCAAAGCACACTTCTCCACCTTCCACAGAGCTCACAAGGCCTCGGGACAGACAGTGATTGAAGGTCCGGGGTATCAAGGCTGAGACTCTGACAGAGAGGAAGACCATGATGACAAAGGAACAAAACTTAGTTTTCATGAGGAACCCCAGCCCAGGATATGCAGACAGTGTTAGAGCTTTACTTCAGAACACTGGAGAAGGGGAAGCAGGCCCCCATTCACAGACCACACCCTTCCTACTGACAGGACAGTGGGCACCCCCTGTAATTAGAAAGCACAGCAGTAAAAAGCCAGTGACTTCTGAATCACAGTCCTTGGAAGGGCTTATCTCCCATGCAGGCAAAGGACACCTGGTCTCACGATGCTCTCATCCTGGCTGAGTTATGGGTGAAGAGAATGATATGGTCCTTCTCTGAGATGCTCTCCCTCCTGTTATTAAGATATTTCATCGAAACAGAGACTCTTGCTGTGTCTGGTTCTATTAATAGTTCTCCACTGGTGACATCACCCACATCCCCAGAGAAACACAAAGTTTCAATTACTGCAATTCAAAAGAATTCTTGCAAGCCTGGACAGATAGACAGAGATATTAGATCTGAGAGGACAGAAGAAGGGGCCAGGCAGGGGTGTGTGTAGGGGGGGACTTCAATTCAACACTGGGCAGTGTTTGAATACGACAATGGAATTCATCACTGGAGGAGGTGGAAGCCTGCTTTGGCTTGTGACCATATTAAATATAATTTTCTACTAAAGGCACCAGATACATTTAGCTGGATATTGGAAAGGGTTGAAGAAAGATCTGTTGAAATAAAGGTTCGGACAGCTTGTCACATATGAACTCATCAGGAGCCACCAATGTACACATACCTCTACAAGTTAGGAAAAAGGGAGAAAAGCTGAGGAAGCTTCTCAAACCTTCTCTTAAATGGTATTTTCTTCTGTTTCTGTCTCAGAAATACAGAGCACAGCCGTTCTCATTAACGCAGATTTTAATGGGAGATATTCGTCTGCATTGCTCCGTGGTTTCTGCTTGCATGGGGCTGCCATTTACAACAAGTGTAATAGCATCTTTGAGCTTTTTAATTAAAAATTAATTAGGAGATTTAAGCGCAAACTCATTGGGGGTTACTGTACAATAACATGTTTACAAAATTAGGTCTGGGCTTTTTGTTCCAGCTAAGTGTTTCAATCAATTCTGTGTCTATTAAATGTAATTACGTATGATGCTTTCTTAGAACGATAAGGCAGCTTTAAAAGCAGCTGGGAGACGTCTACACATTCCAGTCTAGAATTAGGGTGACTATTAAGAGGCGAATGAAGGCAACTGTAGCTGGTGGATCAGGGCTGGGGGGCAACCTTGTTACAAAGTTTCTGCCAGACAGATTTGCCCTGGTGCCTTTCCAGTCTCGTCCCTTGCTTCTCACTCTGTCAGGGTTTCCCCACAGTGAAGGCTCTCGACAGCCTGTTATCCGGCAGTGTGGGATGAAACAGTCTTTCTTTCCACATCGCTTTTGGGCAGTGTCCTATCACAGCAACAGAAAGCAAACCAGGACAGTGCCCTTATCACTTTATTTACTTTTTAATTTTGAGTTATGGTCTTGCTAAGTTGCCCAGGCTGACCTTTAACTTACTCAGTAGCCAAGGCTGGCGTGGAACTTGAGATCCTCCTGCCTCAACCTTCTGAAGAGTCGGATTATGGGCCTGTGTCACCTGATTAATAATAAAACTTCCATCAGTCCTAAACTATCTCATTGCAGTTCAGAGTATAAATGGAGGGGAAAGATCAGAATTTTTCTTTTTAAAAAGCAAGGAGACTGGGGGGCCTTCTGTGGTGACCCTCCAATATCTAGGCAGAGTGGTACTGTGGAGACCTCTTAGAACCACTGTCCAAGGTGGTGTCAAGAGGTTCCCTGTAGAGGAAGGGTCAGGGTGATCTTCATTAGTGCCCTGTGGGCTATGGACTGGGATGTTTCTGGCAGAGTTGGTAGGCAGGTGATATGTTTTACCTTTTGCACAGCCCACCAAGAGCTCCTCACAGGGCTTCAGCTTTACCTCCCTGCCAACTGTCCATGACCCAGAGCAGGTACTGCCTGATGCTGGATAGGAGAGAGCCATCTTGATAGTGTTCCACTTCTAGGGGCTGTTCTGGGGCCCGTGGTTCTTTCCTTTGAGCCCAGCTAAGTGCCAGGGCGACTGCTGTTTCTGCCTCTGTCTAATTATGCTCTGTGCAGGATGAGTCGATAAAAACCCCATCTGGCTCTTGGCGAACAGAAGGCTGCATCTGCCTTGAAAATTCATAGGGCTGAACTCCTAAATCACAGGCCAGGAGAGGCATCTTGACAGGGCAGGGACGCAGATACCAGCTCTCAGAGCCACTGAGACCCAAGTCTCAGGGAGAGCTTGCTTTCTGGTTTGTTCTGGTGGTCAGAATAAACATGGGAAGGGCTTCTTTGAAAACCTACATTGTATGGCATGCACTGAGGGGCCTTGTGAGCCAGAGACCTTCCTATCAGGTCACAGTGGAGTTCCTGTGGACCCCCTTGGGACAAGTCAGGAGTCACTGCTGCAGTCTTGAGTCTGCAGTCCTGCACCCCAACATTAATGGGCAACATCAGACTTCTCTGACAATGGATTGTCCCTGTGCCCTCTTTGTCCTTCTGAAATATTTGATGGTGAGACAGAGTCCAGTCCAAGAGGGAGGGGGCCAGAGATGTCTGTATTTCTGAAAGAGAAATAAGGCTCAGGTCACCAAGTCTGACATTTAGGGACTGACCGTACCTTCTCCCGCCATAGACTGTGCTCTTCAGGAGCTGAGACCCAGAGTAACCCCTTTCTCTTTAAGTTTTTTGTTTGTAAGGTTTTATCACAGCAATAAAGAAGTAGGCAATACAGTTTCTATCTGTAGCTCTCAGTGTGATCCTGTCTGAGCCAGCCACTTTGTGTCTCTCAGTACTATGACTGGCCCACATGGCATCCTGTCTCATGTCTGGGTTACACTACGTCCCTCCTATGAGCTCCTGTGTGCCAAGGGCCTGGGTGTGAGTTCTGCCTTTGTCCCTTAAGAACTGGATCCTGAACTTTGTACAAGGTGCCACACTCCTCCTTTCAGGATGCATTTTTTTGGCTGTGATGTGGCTCCAGTAAATGTAGCTCAGAGGAGAGCTGTGGACTGGTTTTTAATGTGCATTTATTTATTTTAAGTGTTCATTTATTTATGTATGTGGAGGGTGGGGGATGTGCATGTGCTAGCCAAGGCAGGTGTGTGGAGGTCAAAGGGCATCTTGTGGGTGAAAGTCTGTTTTCCCCTTCCACCATGTGGATTCTGGGTATCGAACTCGGGTCATCAGGCTTGGCAAGCAAGCGCCTTTAGCTGCTAAGCCATCTTGCTAGCTCAGGAAGGCTGTTCTGAAGTCAGAGTGAGAGGAATAGACATGCTGCTGCAGGGTAGGGGCCACACCCCGGAGGTCATCAGCAAGTGCCCTCTGTTCATACCCCACCATGACAGTCTCTTCCCTCCCCTGTGTAGTACCTTCTGGTAAAAAGGACTGTAATTTACAGTCTGTGGTTAGTTTGCACCACCAGAACCAACCCAGAATGAGAACTCACGGAGGACAACCAGCTGGCAATGCACTTGTGACCACACAGGCCCTTTTCTGTGCCACCTAGACAGAAGGACCAGGGGCCATAGCTTGTTGGAGGGGCTTGTTCTCCAGCTACCAAAAGACTATTACCCCAAGGTCTCACCCCCAACCAAATTCTTGGCTAAGGCTTTGAGGGTCCTGAGGGACAGCTAGAGAGCCTGGCCCACTTGCCCCAGCCCCTAGAAACAACATACCAGATGCCTTCCAAAGGAACCACACATTCCACTTCTCAATGAGAGACATTTTTGTTTAGGGGCTAGAAGTTAAATATGCAAGACAGGGAGAGATTACCAACAGGAATTTTTAACCTAGGACCCTGTGTCTAAATAATTATTTATCTACTTGGGGTGCTCCCTTCACCACTGACACTGAAAACAACCAGATTATGTGGTAGGCAGAGTAGGGAGCAGCCATGGAGCTCCCTGAGCTGAGCCAAGGACGGGGCTGAGCTGGGAAGAAGGCAAGTCTCCAGCCTGCAGGAGGAGCTGAGATGCCGCCGGCAGAGTGATTGGCACAAGGCTGGTGCACAGAAAACAGAAGGGACTATAGCCGTTACTGCAGGACTTGGGATCAATAAGTACCCTTTGTTCCTCTCAAAATTACCTTATTTTCTTTCTGCACTCTGAAATGAGAGATGTGGGTTTTAATTGATCACTGCCACGTGCTCTGCCTCTGACATCCTGACAAGTGTCAAACACATTTACATACAGTAATTGTGTTTTAAAACAGAGATACGGTTAAAAAAAGAAAAATGTATCTTTGCACCCAACATTCAGGTTCACCATGCAGACGTGGGTAGACATTCTGCTGTCTGCATGTGTACACTCACCAAGGACACATCTGGAGACGGGTGACCTTGAATGTTCACATTTGAACAACAATGAGTTATAAACAAACCTTTGCGTTGAGGCTGAGAGCAAAGGGCATTGTGTGAATATCTCATTCAGGGGGCTCCATATTCATGTGTGTTTACACCTAGAAGCCGCTGACAGAGGAAATATGGAAAGGCAACTGGGAGCTGGGACCCCATGATCTATGCAAAGAGGATAACAAAGACCCAATGCTTCCTGTGGCATAAACACTGACTTAGTTGAGACATAGTTATGTGAATGGAAATACGGGCTCTCTAAGTAAGAAAGCAATCAGACTTTGGTGATTGGATTGGCATGTATCTTAGTCAGGGTTTCCATTGCTGTGAAGAGACACCATGACCACAGCAACTCTTACAAAGAAAAACATTTAATTGAGGTGGCTTACAGTTCAGAGGTTCAGTCTATTAGCATCATGGTGGGGCATGGAGGGAAGCAAGGCAGCATGCAGGCAGACATGGTGCTGGAGAAGCAGCTGAGAGCTCTCCATCTTGCACAGGCAACAGGAAGTGAACAGGGTGTGGCTTGAACATGTAGGAGACCTCAAAGCCCACCCCCACAGTGACACACTTCCTCCAACAAGGCCACACATCCTAACAGTGCCACTCCCTTTGAGGGCCATTTTCATTCAAACCACCACATTGTTGTACTGATTAGTTTTGTGTGTCAGCTTGACACAAGCTGGAGCCATCAGAGGAGCCTCAGTTGAGGAAATGTCTTCATGAGATCCAGCTGTAACCATTTTATTAGTGATTGATGGGAAAGGGCCTAGTCCATGGTGGGTGGTGCCACCCCTGGGCTGGTGGCCCTGGGTTCTATAAGAAAGCAGGCTGAGCAAGCCATGGGAAGCAAGCCAGTAAGTAGCTCCCCTCCATGGCCTCTGCATCAGCTCCTGCCTCCAGGTTCCTGCTGTTTGAATTCCTGTCCTGACTTTTGCTGTGGGATGGTCTGTATGTCAAACATGTTGCTTATTGGTCAATGAATAAAACACTGATTGGCCAGTGGTCAGGCAGGAAGAAGTATAGGCGGGACAAGGAGGAGAGAATTCTGGGAAGTGGAAGGCTGAGGAGACGCTGCCAGCCGCCACCATGACAAACAGCATGTGAAGGTGCCGGTAAGCCACAAGCCATGTGGCAAGGTATAGATTTATAGAAATGGATTAATTTAAGATATAAGAACAGTTAGCAAGAAGCCTGCCACGGCCATACAGTTTGTAAGCAATATAAGTCTCTGTGTTTACTTGGTTGGGTCTGAGCGGCTGTGGGACTGGCGGGTGAGAGAGATTTGTCCTGACTGTGGGCCAGGCAGGAAAACTCTAGCTACAGACTTTCTTTAGTGATGAACAGCAACGTGGAAGCATAAGCCAAACAAACCCTTCCTCCCAGCTTGCTTTCTGCTTGTGGAGTTTTGTCGCAGCAGTAGAAACCCTGACTAAAATAGCTTGTCTCTGACTTTTCCATCCATCCACTCTGAAGCCAAGAGGTTGAGTGTTCTCTCACAAATTCCACTGCCTCTGATCCTGACCAAGGAAGAAGGGCCAGACCTGGAGCTCAGAAGCTCAGTTGTCCTTGATTCAAACCCTGGTAAGGCTCTCCTACAGTTTTAATAACCTCGGACAGTAAGATTTCATGGTGTCCCATGGAAGAGAGCAAATGTCCCCTGTTTCACAGATGTAGAACACGAGGCTCATGGGATTAAAGTGGTCTGACTCACAGGGGATGTGTTTAAGTTTTGAGCTCTAGGAAGCTCACTTTCTCCCATGGGCCTGAATCAGGCTTTTCAAACCTTAGCCCACCTTCCAGCTTCCTGCTGAGCGCTGCTCAGCCAGTGTTTGTCTGGTGTCTGGCCCCAGAGTACAGGACCCCTGAGGGGGCCTCTGGACCGGGCACCAGCACCTTTGTAATGCATTATCTTTTGAGCACTCTCATCTGCTCAGCTCACCTCCAGAGGTTCGCACTCCCTGCAGGCTTCAGCACTGAGGACTCCGTGCCCTGTGCCTTCTGGTTTGATTTCACCAGAACCAGCTGTACAATGCTCTTCTGTCTGGAGTTTACCACTGGAGCTGTGTGTAAGATCTCCACAAGCTACTGGTATGCCAACAACTGGTGTTGGTGTAGACTCAAATGGAGACCTTGTGTCATGGTTTAATCTGAAACGTCTCCCATGGGCTCATGGGTTTAATATTTGCACCTCAGGTGATGGCATGATTTGGGGAGGCTTTTAAAAAGATGGCGGAAATAGGAAACTAGGGGTGTGCCTTGGAAGGTTACATGGGTTCTTTGTACCTTCCTCTTTCACTTCCTGGTCTGCTGTGGTGTAAACATTGGTCACATGATCCTGCTGTTATCCTTCCCTACCCAGCTTGACCCTCTGAAATCTTAAGCTAAGGTCAGTATTGCCTCCCTAAAGTTGCTTCAGTGGAGTATTTTGGTCCTAGTGTCTTTTTTTTTTTTTTTTTGGTTTTTGGTGTTTCGAGACAAGGTTTCTCTGTGTAACAGCCCTGGCTGTCCCAGAACTCTGTAGATCAGGCTGGCCTTGAACTCACAGAGAACAGAGATTCACCTGCCTCTGCCTCTGCCTCTCCGCCAAGTGCTGGAATCAAAGGCATGTGCTACCGCCACCTGGTGATTGGTCCTAGCGATTTATGCCTCATTCCTGGGCAAGCATGCTGCCTGGTATATGGTGATAATCATGCAAAGGAAAGAACGGTCCCCGAGATAGTGAGGAGAAAACATGGAAACTGGTGATTTCTAGGTGCATCTGCCAATCATGAGGAGTGATGGAGGCCACCCATACCTGCTTTGCTGACCACCGGGTTATAATAACCACAAGCAACAAAACCAAACATGAAGCAGCAGGCAACACAGAAGTAAATGAATAGTCAGACTGGACTGCATGTGTCGTGAAGCAGAGGGTCATAGTGTCCTCTGATGGTGTAACACAAAGACCCCCCCCCATTTGAATGGAAGTGACAGGGGTTCAGGGAACACTTCCCAAAGACTTAGTGTTTATCTGAAATAACACAATTGAATGAGAACAAACTGGACGAGGAAGTGGGAAAGAATGTTCCAGGAGTGGGGGACTTCCTGTTCAAAGGTCCTGAGGTGCAGTGGATCTTCACGGAGAAGGAGATGAAAGGGACACACTGACCCCGAGAGGGGAAGGGTGTCCCCAGAGGGGGCTGGATAAACTCCCAAAGCAGATGTGTGAGAGCTTGTTGAACACGGCCAGGATTTTGGCTTTTATTCTGAGAGGAACAAGACGTTGCTGAAGGATGTGAGGCCAGGGAGAGGCTGAGGTGACTGTACTGGGGACCTGACCATGTTGTCCTGGTGTGGAAAGGGCATCTTTAGAGAATAGGAGGACTTAGCTGGTGGCCACTGAGCAGGGAAGGTGAGGCATGCTGGGCCCTGAAAGGAAGGTATTAGTGCTGGGTGAGGAAACATTCTGGAACATGCTGTAGGCCTGCAACCCATTTCAGGTCACTCTCCAGCTAAGGTTCCCTGCTGTCTGCTTACCTGAGTGTCAAGGATAGCATTGGAAATGGTCCCTCATGCTCCTGGCTTTTTCACCTGGAAATCACCCAGCCAGGCTGACGTGCCCTCTGACAGGTAGGAGCCACCTCCAGCAACACTGGAAGAGGAAGGTGGTACTTGGTCCTGAACTTGGTAGCACAAGAATGTTCTGTTGAAAGGGTGCTTACCTCAAGTGGAACAGTATTTACCCTAAGTGGCGAATGCACTCTGGAGCAGATCTTCTTTGATGTCAGCTCTTTCTTTGAACTGTGAAGAGCTCCAGTCGTCCTCAGCCATCTTCTCAGCCAGCCACCCCTCACCGCCATCCACATATCATAGATTAAAGGCACTGTGCAGACCTTTCTATCCCCCCTCTTTTGAGAGTCATAGTTTCCCCCAGCTGGATGGGAAACTGAGACAGGACTGCAGGGCCAGAGTCCACAGCACACAGGGTCCACAGAAGGAGGTACCTCCCTGCCTCTCAGGAACTTGTGCTTCCTCGAGAAAGTCGGGGCTCAAAGGCTCCCTGCATGGAGCAGGGTACAAAGTGCCCTAGGCCAACCCTTCAAGGGCACGTGTGACATTGCCAGTTTCTTAACCCTGTTTTGCACACTCATATATAAGCCATAATGAGTTATTTAATTATGATGTATAAGGCCAGGAGTTAATGAGGGCACAAATGACAAACTTTAATGATTTCTTTTTGCCCTGAGGTAATGAACTTCTGGCTTTACCTAACATTGGGCTGGTAATCGGATTCCTGTAAAATTAATCTTTGAACCTAAGGGTGTCTGTGGCACTTTCTCTCTGTACATTCTGCGGGGGGGAGGGGGTGTAGAGGGAGGTAGGGTTAGGAATGGGACACACGGCACCAGCTACATGCTGTGCGGGTGTGGAGGATGGTCAGTCTGGGACTGGGAATGGCCCAACAGCCCCTGTGAGGAGAAATCAGTTCTGTCACCAGAGAGGAGCCTGAAGCTGTCATCAAGTAACAGACCACCTCAGAGACAGACTGTGGGTCTCAAATCCAGATCTCCACACAAACCAGCATGGCTGCTCTGCCCCACCCTCTCAGGTCACAGCCCACCATTGTGGAGAAGCTGAGGCAGGGAATAGGAACTCCTATTTACACCCTCCGTCAAGAGCAGAGAGAATGCATGCATACCCCCTATGCAGCTCACCTTATTCAGTCCAGAACCCAAACCGAACCAATAGTTTTCCCATACTGAATTAGGCAGTCAAGACAAGCCCCAACTCACATACCCACAGGTCAACTTGATCTAGACAATCCCGCATCTAGATTCTCTTTTGAGGGGATTCTACCTTGTGTCATTGACAGTTAAAACTGATATCACACACACACACACACACACACACACACACACACACACACACACACACACA
>CABHPR010123971.1:0-15585 GCA_902168415.1 Peromyscus melanophrys | reverse complement strand
TTCCAGTTTATCCAACACCTCTTCCGGTCTCCACAGGCACCAGAAACATACACAGGCTATGCAGGCACACATGCAAGCAAAACATAAAATAAAATAAAAACAAAGGGGAAAAAAAGTAAAAAGAGATCACTATATATTGAATACATTTCTATTGTGAAGGAATAAAGGTAATTGTCATGTTTGTGTATAACTGTTTAAACTGCTTCTTCTTTTCCTCACTTTAAATTATGTCTTAAAATTGAAAAGCTCTGAATTTCTTCCATGTTTTTTCCAGTAAAAGTATTACAGGACATTTCTTTTAGCATTGAGGGTACATTTTGTTTGTAAAAGACTTAACAGAGTGCTAAAGAAAATAAAGGAGGATATGTGATATCCTTGACAATTCATGTCACCCCATTCTAAGAAAACTGTTCATTCAAGGGCTTGTTTCAAGTGAGTGACCTATGTTTTCTAATCGTATCTGTCTCCTCTGTCCTGATATTCACAATCTGTTCTTGTCACTCACCTCATAGCCATTATTTTTGGCCTCCCCTAACAATCACCTCAGATCTGGAGGAACTGCCATTGTCAGATAGCAACCAAGGCTATATTAAGAAAAGGATTCTGGGAAATGATGTCCAAGAAAAGGAAGTGGAGGCAATGGAGTCTTGCCCATGAACAACACAGTACGTCTGAGAAAACTGAATAAGGAGCCCCATGCCCCACTTAAGTATGGCGTCTGATTACAAGGTCAATTGTATCAGGGTCCTTGCTGTTGTTCCCTTTGGGGGCGGAGGCCAAGTAGGAGCAGAGTCAAACCACACAGACTCCGGGAGAATGTCAAAACAATAAGCTCAGTTTATTCAGGAAGAGGCAAGCCTTATATACACTCCACCCCACCCTGGGGGAAAGTCTGATGAATATGCATCTGCTGGTGTGACATGGCTGCCTCTCATTGGTCCAGGTCATCTCCAGATCATGTCTCAGCTGCTGTTGCTAAGGCCCTTAGGCAGACCCAGGCTGGCTCTCAGAAAGTATCTTTTTTACTTGTTTGGGCCTTCTGGCCCTCAAGCCCGTTAGGGATGAGTCATCCCACAGTCAATATTATTTTTATCATGTCAGTACCATGTTTCAGACTTTATGCAATTCTGGTTTGTATTCTACCTTTATCTTTTATTTGTTTTATTTATCTTTGTTTCTGTGATATTTGGGTTTAAATATCTCTTTTATCTTCCTCCTCTGGAACTGTCTACCCCTCAACAGTGTTTCTTCCTCATTCCCAGTCTGTCTCATGCAGGCCCACAACCATGCCACAACCTCAGTTCCAAACTTCAATCCATTTCCATTCTCCTCCCCACCAGGATTTTTCTCTCGCTAATTGACTCTGATTTCTTACAGAACAGTGGTAATCTACACATGTCTTTTCTTTACTTGTTGCATGCTGGTACTTTTCTTGCTTCCTTGGGATCAAAGTCATGTCTTTCTGTTATTATCTGCTGTACAAAGATTCAACTCTCTATATCTAAAGATAATGGGACCCCGGTCTTCCTTCAATTTGTACTGACTTTTATCTTTTAAGCATTAATTTTCTTTTTAAAATAAATTCATGGAAGCACTAAATCGTGTCATATAAAGGAAGATATAAATAACAAATCAATAATTGTAGAATTCAAATTAAATTTCATAAAGACTGACAAACCCTGGAATGTTATAAACAATATTAGACTCGGAGTCACAGGACATTGGTGCCTTAAGGAATGCTGCCTTGGATAGTTGCTTTTTTAATTTAAGACCTGTTATTCAACTTTCCTGATGATGTTTCATTTTCTATAGACTTCTGGATACCTCTACTTATGCTGTGTCTTCTGTGAATCCTCTAGAAAGAGCCTAGAATTGTATTTTCTAGGATTCCCTCCTCAATGTGGTTCACGTTTTCTGTCTCCCAAACATGTATTCATGATGCAGTGTGTGAATGTTAGAGTGAGATTGAAGTGGTGGCAGAAGGGAACTCAGGGGAAAACTCTGTTGTTTCGTGTTAGTTCTGTGTCAGCATAATATCATAAGACTGATCATGAGATCAGCTTTTAAGATTTCATGTCTGGATCACAACATTATGAGCAATCCTGACACAAGCTAACTGATATATATTCACTGTTGGAGAGGTGTTATACCAGCCAGATGGAGGATGGGTGGATGATGCAACTAAATGACACATAGACTCTTTTAAAGGTAACCTGAGAACCTACAGATTAGTCTACTCTCTTGGAAGACCCACTGGTATATTACTTTAATAAATTTTATATCATTCTAGCAAACATTTCTTGCTAAAGGCTTTTTTTTTTGCATCTTGTTGAAATCTTCTTAGCAAGAACACCAGAAACCATGGAATTCTTGTAATATGAAGACAATGGTTGGTGAGTACTAAACGGCTGCTGAGTCTAAGGTCAATATACAAAGGGGATACCAATTTAAAGTATGACTGTCTCATGTAGCACTAGTTAGTAGTGCTCACCAAATGTACAAAGTGCAAAAACCAGCTGGTACTGTATGGTTTCTACCTACTACTAGGCAGCATGAAAGGGATCATTTGCCTATCTCTTGAAGTTAGGATGGATTGTATAACTAGTTGGGGTTATGAGAAATGAATCATAGAAAAATACACAGTAAGCACTGTGGTGATAGTGTGTTCCCCAAAATATTGTGTACCCTAATAAACTTATTTGGGGTCAGAGAACAGAACAGCCACTAGATAGACATAGAGGCCAGAAAATGGTGGCACACACACCTTTAATCCTATCACTTGGGAGTCAGAGATCCATCCGGATTTCTGTGAGTTCAAGGCCACACTGGAAACAGCCAGGCATGGTAACAAGAGTCTTTAATCCCAGGAAGTGATGGCAGGAAGCAGAAAGGTATATAAGGCGTGAGGACCAGGAACTAGAGCTGGTTAAAATTTTAGGCTTTTGAGCAACAGTTCATCTGAGAGGCATCCAGTCTGAGGAAACAGGATCACCTGGGGAACTGGCAAGGTGAGGAAGCTGTGGCTTATTCTGCTTCTCTGATCTTCGTGCTACAAAGCACTTCCTTATTTTCTACACAACCAATAACATTCTAGACAATCAACTCAGACCCCATGTAAAGAGCTAGGAACGGCCAAAAATGTGTCTACTGCTCAGAGCTGGGGAGGGAGGCAACAAAACCAAGAGAAAGGTTGGGATTGCTGGACACCAGGTTAGCTCTGTGTTCAGTGAGAGACTTTGTTTCAGGGGAAAGATGGAGAATGACAGAACAGGATGTCTAAGCCCTCCTAGGGCTTCCATGGTGAAAGTACCTACATATATACACATACATGCACATGCACACACACACATGCACATATACATGTACATGCACATATACACACATGCATTCACATACATGCATATAGCAGAAGGTGGAGAGAGGGATGGTTGGGAAGAGAGACAGATAGAGACAGATAGAGAGAGAAAGAAGAGAAGAAAAGAGCTAAAATAAAGTTAGTTATTGAGGCTGGCAGCCCAACAGTAGTTGGGCAATATCCTGACTTCTGGAATGTAGTTTATATTCATAAAACCATTCACAGTCACACTAAAATACCATATGCCTGTGAATCACTCAAATGACAGGTGAACAAAACTTTTTCATAGAACTGTGGTATAAAAATTGTTGAGTAAAATGAAAAATGACAAATTAGTGATCGGTATGTGATCTTCATAAGCTAGAAATATTATTTCTAAGACATTTGCATCTTCTATACCATGGCTGAAAAGCAACACAGTGGAGAGACATCTCATTGTGGAGCTTGTATTTGCCACACTCTATTGGAAATCACATATAAAATAAAAATTGAATGGTAATTACTTACAAAAAAGAAATACATCGTGGCAGTATATTCCTGCTTCACATTTTAGATGAGGATGTATGACTATCTAGCTATGATGCTAATACATTCCATGGCTCATGTCAAAATTCTCACCTTCTCAAATTGCATGAGCACAGACGTTTTGGACCTTTACACCCATGTCATTCTGGGAAACAGTCTTACCATTCCTCAGTAATATTTTTCAAGTGAACTTGGTGCAGAAAGGATCACTGGCCCAGGATGGATTTGTCAGTAGGGGAACTGTTAGCAGTCTTCTTAATGACTGTAAGTCACAATGATATGCACCTATTTTAAGTGTCCTTTGAAACATTTGTCCCTAACATGTGAGGCAGAGCATAAAGGAAGGAAAGAATAAAAGTCCTGTATTATTCAATGATTTCACTTATAATTAAATCTGTGAGTAAGCATAGCATCTGGTAGGTCCATATGTAAATAATACCCCAATTATATAATAACATCTTGTTACAATTCTGCAATGTTCTGTGGATCTAGGAAATAGAAGATTTGTGAATAGAGATAAATCCACCTTAAATTCCTGTTTGAGGGTCGGGTGGTGGTGGTGGTGGTGGTGGTGGTGATGGCGGCGGCGGCGGTGGCGGCGGCGCAGGCCTTTAACCCCAGCACACGGGAGGCAGAGGCAAGTGGATCTCTGTGAGTTCAAGGCCAGCCTGGGCTACAGAGTGAGTTCCAGGAAAGTTGCAAAGCTACACAGACAAACCCTGTCTCAACAAAACAAAACAAAGCTCCTGTTTGAACACTTCTAAAATTTGGAAACTTACTTTTTGATGGAAAAAAATAGTAAAATTTATATCTATGTATTAAATTATCATAAAACTCTGACTCTTATTCTAGTCTGAAATATATTGTAGTGATATATAGACACAAATATATCTGTTCTTCCTTATGTGGACTTTTAAACATTTAATTTTAGGAGATGTCACATGCATTTTTAGATTCCTCATATGTTCTGGTCCTTTAAAGAAAATCATATTGGAAAGCAAGCATGTAGTACACTTAGAAATATATAACATATTGTTTTTGATGAACTTATCTTTCATGTTTCATAAATAAACATTTAATCTGTTTTCATCCTAGACTTGTTTTATCCTTATTTACATTATCTATAGGAAATATAATCATCAACTCAGTTACTAAAGGCAGATGTTTGGTTTTCTTTCTTCTAATTCATCACCAGATCAAACTGACTCCACTTTAGATCTTTATGTACCATTCTTCACAAAGAATTAGTAATCTTTCCAAGTGACCAACAAAGTGATGCTTTTTAACAGGAATCCCAGAAATCCCCAGCAGACCCCATCTGCTGATAGTCAAACCATTGTGCAATTCTTCTCCCCACAGAGTTGCATGGATTTGTTGATTTCTCAGAAGCAGAACAGGACAAAAGTAACAGTATGTTATTTCTGAGCTTACAGTGAAAAAGCCTATGCCATGTTTGATCTCCTCTGGCTGTCCTCCATCATGGTCTTTGATGAAGCAAGTTGCCACCATGAATTGCCTTATGGACAGGTTGATGTGGCAAGTAACTGAAGACAGCCTTAAGTTAATACTCAATGAAGAACGGAAGCTTTCCATTGAACAGTCCACAAAGAACTTAATCCTGCCAACAACTACAAAGTCAGTTTAGAAATGGATGTCGCTAGGGGTTGGTGGCACACACCTTTAATCCCAGCACTCGAGAGGCAGAAGCAGATGGATCTCTGTGAGTTTGAGGCCACCCTGGTCTACAAAGCGAGTTCCAGGAAAAGTGCAAAGCTACACAGAGAAATGTTGTCTCAAAAAACCAAAAGAAAAAAAAAAGAGAGAGAAATGGATGTCAAGTCAGCCCATAAGATGCCTGGGTCCTTAGCTCTTATCTCTATATCTGCCTCAGGAAATACTCTGAGCCATAGGTCCTTGGGAAAGTAGAGCTAGATTTTTACTACAGAGATTCTAAGATGATAAATATGGTTCATATAAGACTCTAAGTTTGGTGTCACTTGTTACAAAGTAGAAAATTAATGTATTTTCCTTTATTTCAAGCCCTTCATTCACTTCACATATAAAAATCTCTGGCTAACCATGTAGTCAATACCTACTCATAAGTTTTCCTTTTCGTCTCTTTGTCCACAGCACTCTGGCCAGACTAAGTTTCTCCTCTTAGGTTTTGTAATAAGTGAAGCTCTTGTATGAATGAGTTTTTTTCACACTAATGTCTCTGTTAGTGGACTTCGTCTTCTTTCTTTCCACTGCTGAACTTTTTAGCATGTTTGGTCTTCCTGAACCCTCTACGTAATGAAAGCTCTCCCTCCCCCAGTAGCTGTCAGATGCTTTTAACCATTTGTTACATTCAGAGAACTTTTCCAACTTGTCATAAACTTAAGTGTTGGATATTTTCATTCTTTTAATCTGCATCTCTTACTAAGGCCTCACTAAGCCGAGATCATTCTATACCCAGAGTCCCCCAGAGCATGCATGGCCCCTGTGCCGTGTTGCCAACACCCTTGGACTGTACTAGCATGCAACATGTTTTAAGTGAACGTGCTTGCTATGAAACTTTCTTTGTAGCTATAGATGATGGTATATAATTATTTTAAAGTTCAAACAATATTTAAAAAATGGAACAATTAGAGTCACAACAAAGAATGAAGCCCAAAATTGATGACCTGTGATTCTCATGGAGAGAAATATAGTTCTATTCCTATGCTCTTTGCTTTTAATATGGCCCCCCACCCCCTACCCCTGCCTGGGAGATTGTATTATAAAGAAACAGTGTAGAAAGTTTAATTGTTTTGTGATAGAAAATGGACATTGCAATCAAATTTAAGTTGCATTCAAATATTGTATTGAATATCACCTAATATAAAAATTATATACATCTTTAAAAATACCTGAAGCTATTTAAAGTATATCATTATGAACTTCTCAAAATCATACATACTCATATACTAAGGAGAAAGTCATGTGGGATGAATAAATACTGACACAACAGATCTGTAAGAGCACTGAAAAGCCCTCAGAAAATAAATGTCATCCCAGACACATTCAAGCCTAAAATCTTGCTTGTTGTGTTTGATTATAACACTTTGCAGAGTTTCTTAATAGCAAAGCAATACTTCTGTCTCCATTTTAATGAAGATGAGTAGCAGTTAACACAAAACTCTGCTACTTACTGTTTTTAGCCAAAACAGGTAACCTAGAGCCCAATGACACTTTCAGTGTGACTCATTAGCTTGATTCAGAACTAAAAATTTAACTGTTCTCATTGGGTCAACTTTATTTGCCCAATTAAAGGCATGTCAAACTGCACAAAAAATACAGTAAGTCCTTTCTTTTATCTGAAAATTTCCAAGCTTTCCTTTCTCTAGCTTTCTGATGCTTGCCCCAAGGCCATTTCATGTTTAAAAGATTTGAATTGATTTCTGTGCCCATTGGTGCTTCCATTTGCCATCTGTTGTTTGAAGTATTTATATATTTAGAAACATGGGAAGATGAGAACTTTTGAATGGAGAGGATACAGAGACTAAAATATTCATTCTATGAACAGTTGTTGATTCACAATATTTGGAAAGCTAGATTAAGATGTGACCTATTAAGTCCACTGAATAAAAGGAATAATAATGATGCAAAGGAAATAAGCAAGGTTGTAAGAATTTGTTGAGAATATTAGCATATGCTAGACACTTTGAAAGTGGAAAACTAAAAATAAACAATTTTGCTTAATAATCGTCAACAACTGTTAGCTTATAAGAGAGTTTCTTACTGGCAAATAAAATGTATTAAACAAGTCTGTGATCCTCTTTAGCCTTCTGATCCATTTATTGATATCTTGAGAGAAAGGGAAAGTTTTTAACTGGGTAACTCATTCATATATATGAAGGAATGGCAGTGAGATTATGTGGTAAAAATGACTAAGCTGTGATTGTGAATTATTCAAAGTATAAAGAAAAAGTTAAATAAACATCTCAGAATGGTATGTATGTAGCTAGTTTTCCTGCCTGGTTTTCCTGCTAGTTTCCATAGCTGCTCAGACCCAACCAAGTAAACACACAGAGACTTATATTGTTTACAAACTGTATGGCCGTGGCAGGCTTCTTGTTAACTCTTCTGCTATCTTAAATTAACCCATTTCTATTAATCTATAAGTTTCCACGTGGCTTGTGGCTTACCAGTATCTTACATGTTGGTACTCACGGCAGCAGCTGGCAGCGTCTCTCTGACTCAGCCTTCCTGTTCCCAAAATTCTCTTCTCTGCCTGTCCCGCCTATACTTCCTGCCTGGCTACTGGCCAATCAGCATTTTATTTATACAGAGTGATATCCACAGCATATGTAAGTATGTTTCTAGGGTTATAAAACTGCCAAGAGATCACACACACACATACACACACTTACTCATAAGATGGAGAAAGAGAGGCCAGTGAAAAATACTACTCATGTTATTTATGTGCCCAGACCTCTTGGCATTCCTTCTCCCCTCTATTCCTCTTACTAATTCATACATTTCCCTTATTTTTCTATACTTCTTATGGTTGGTCTGTGGCTAATGTGTACCTCCTATGGTGGAGCTTGGCCAATATCAAACATTGTTCCCACGATACTTACTACATCGATGAAATTATGCTACAACCATGCTGTGCTTCCAAGATTTCTCTTCCCACAGTGGTAAGAATTCCCACAAAGAATTCATTTGCCTAATATGTCAACATCTGGAAAATCTGTGGAAGTCATAACTTATGATCCCACAGTTACAGCCCTGATATCAACGAGTGCATGAGGGAAGGAAGAGGGAGAATCTCAGGGCATAGGAAACACTACCCAGGAGGAGGATGTATCCAGCCCATCATGCACCTTCTAAAGGAATTAAACACATGAATTGTAGTTTTGAAAGGTGAGATCTTCAGAAGAGGGAAGTCATAAATTAGTTGTTAGAATCTAAACCAATGAGGACCTGAGAGAATGTAAAGTTTATATGTCTATTACTCTGAATTCAAATAAAGATGCCGGGGACTAAAGAAAACAACACTCTGATGACTTCCAACAATCTGAGACTTTAATACTGACAATACAAAACTTGGCTTAGTTTAGATTTCTTTTACTGTATTTGTGAACTGGAAATTTTGTGAGTTTATTTTCATACACATATGTGTATATATGCACACTAATATTTTATTAGCTTTGATTTTTAAAATATTAAGTGTTAATTTGATAGTAGGATCAAGAAAATATTATAGCTTTAATGAGCTTATCTTAATGTCACAATTTATATATTATTCTGTAACTCAATAAAGTAGTATATAACTATATAAAACTGTATATAAGTTGTAATATGCCTGATAGTTGACACAAATTTATGTTAGATGAGTATTTAGACATGTATTTATGAAATTTAGAATATATTATGTGTATTATATATATATATAGTATATATATGTATTATATATATTAATTATATATATATATAATTATACATAGTATATATGGTAATTCCTCACTAATAATAGAAACTGGCTCCAGGATACCATATGAATACCAGTGTGGGAAGATGCTCTAATTAGTATATGAAATAGAATAGATTCTGGGCTGAAGTGATGACTAGACAATTAAGAGCATTGTTTGCTCTTGCAGAGTACACAGATTTGGTTACAGCATCCACATAGCAGCTCATAACTGTCTATAACTACAGCTTCAGAGAATCTGATGTCCTGCCCTGACTTCTGCAGACACTGTATGCTCTTGGTGCCTATACACATGTGTAAGCAAAACATTCATACACATAAAATAGAAATTAAAAAAATCTTTAAAAGTAGAAGAATATAGTCTAGATTTGGGGGCTGAAAGGCTGGATCAGCAGTGAAGAAAACTTGTTGCTCTTGCAGGGGACCTGGATTCAGTTCTCAGTACCCACAAGGTGGCTTACAACTATCCATAATTCCGGTTCCACGAGAATCAACCTCTGTGGTCACTAAGCACGCATGTAGTTCACATGCATACATGAGGGAAAAACACTCACACATGTAAAATATCTAAAGAAGTGTATCTCTTTGCATATAACAATAATACCATGGTCTATTTCAAATTATCTCTATTTACACATATTAACAGTATACAATGCTGGTTATGTTATTAAGTCTTCATACATGTACAAACTGTGTTTCAGTATATTCACCCCTCACCATGTGCTCTATTTTCCTCCTCTCCCTTCCACTAATCCCCTTCTTCTCTCCAAGTAGCCCCACTTCTACAGTCTTGTCATTTTTCCTCTTGTGACTCAATGATTTTCATTAGAGATGAGTACAGGATCATGGTGGGAGTTCCTTTAAGCAGTGTGAGGCACCTTACCAATGACTATTTTACTGAAGAAACTGTCTCTCCATCCTGCATCAATCGTTAATTTGTCATAGCGTGCTTCATGGTAAGCTTGCTCTAGACAAAACACTGATGATAATGGGGATCCTGCTGTTTTCTCTTCCCTTTCCTCTTCCTCTTTCTCCTCCTTTTTCTCTTCTTCCCCTTCCTCCTCTTCTTTTTATTCTTCTTTGATTTATTAGTTCTAAAATCCAGATAAAACATCAGAAACTCTCCTAAACAATGCCTAGTTTTCATTTGCATTTCAGATATTCTATATGACTTTAACTATTTTGATAGTTATTTTTAACTATAAAGATAGACTTTTTACTTTTGGAGATTAGGTGCTCACGATATTATTATTAATTCAGATTCCAAAATGTTTGCTGCATCATTTAAGGTACTCTCTTCTCCCCCAGTTCTGCATCTCAACTCTCACCACACATTCTTCTGATTGTATCTAGCATAGGCTGTTAGTGCTAAGAACACTCCACGCCTCACCCCAACAGAGTCCCTTAAAACTACCCACTACTCAGCTAGTGGTCCACAGTTCATGTGTTTCCACTAGTTTGGCTAGTTGCCTCTGTACTTTTTCCAATCACGAGAGACCTTGCCTTGGAGGATGTGGGAATGGAGGGTGGGTTGGGGAGGAGGACAGGAGAATCTGTGGTTGATATGTAACATGAATAGAAAATCTCTTAATTAAATAAAGGAAAAAGGAAACTACCCACTACATCTACTTCAAGATACACACATCATCAAAAGTCAAATTGTTTAATATTTATAATAAAAAATGTTTTAAAATTCATGACAAATTTTTCATTTGAAACACAACTAGCACTCCCAGATTTAGTCTCTTTCTGTCTAGATGGCTCTTCTATTACTTTACAATGCCTTCATTTAAGATGCCATTCCTTGGGTTTCCTCTTAAATCACACTATTAACTCCTAATATAGAAAGTAAAATTTTCAAAAAAAAAAATCAATGTGTTTTCAATACAACCATGTGTTCTATCTGCTTGAGTGATCTTCTCAGGCTGGGTTCAACTTTTCTTTCTATTTTATCACATAGGAATTTAGATTGTTAAACTTCCAAATTTTCTTCTGCATTTATATTTAACTTTCTTCAGTTCATGATACATCATTTAAAACATTTTTAAGATTTATTTTTCTTTTTTTATGTGTGTGTGTGTGTGTGTGTGTGTGTGTGTGTGTGTGTGTGTGTGTGGTTGTATGGTACGTGTGCGGTGCCAAGGGGGGCCAGAAGTGGGCATCAGATCTGGACCTGAAGTTACAGGTGGGTTGTGAGCTGCTGAGTGTGGGTGCCAGGAATAAAACTCTTCTAGAACAGTCAGTCCTCTTAACCACTGAGCCACCTCTGTACCCCCTCAATAGATTTTTATATGACAATGAGTTATCATTATAGTTAGTTCAAAATGTTTTCTAATTTCCAAGTGATTTCTTTTTTGCATCCAGGTTGTCGGAAATGCTTACTTTGAGGATTTCCCCTTCATCCTGATTGTGCAAGGACTTTGTGAGTTTTCCATTTTGCTGTGTTTCTATTTCCATCTTAATTTCGGTTTTGTCACAGTATATCTTTATTTTTATTTAATTTTCAAGTTCGTTTTTGCAGTACCAGCGACTGAATTACAGCTCTAGCCTCCAGCCTATGTTTTTTTGGACATGTATTTTTATTTTTTCCAATTTCTCTTCTGCAAACCTGTTAGTAATACATTTCATTATTGTTTTTGTTTTGGTTGTTAAAGGTCTTTTTAAAAATAGCAATAAACTTTTAATCCCAGACCTTGAAAGGCAGAGGCAGATGGATGTCTATGAGTTTAACCACAACCTGGTCTACATAGAGACTACCAAGCCACCTAGGGCTACATAGTAAACATCTGTCTCAAAATAAAATAATAATAATAATAATACCAAAAACTTTAATTATGTTTAATATATAGTTCAATGATATTAATTATATTCACATTATCTATATATGCAAAAATAAAACATTTACAATCTTTTAATGGTATTATTTATTTTAGATACATTTTTAAAACACACAAGGATTATAATTATTATTTTCTTATAACTTAAGCAATCAAATTTTACTCATATATGATATTTATTTACCATTCCACATACTCTTTTTCTGTTAACAATCAATTCTTTTTTCTCCTTTTATTGAAAATGGTTTCTTTTCTCATTCAAAGTATCCTAATTGTAGATTCCTCTCCCTCTACTCTTCTGAGTTCCTTACCAGATCCCCTCCCATCTAGATCCACTCCCTTTCTGTTTCTCATTAGAAAAGAACAGGCTTCTAAGAGATAACAACCAAACATGACAAAATAAAATGTAATAAGATGAAGCAAAACTACCATATCAAAGTTAGATTCAGCAACCCAGAAGAAGGAAAAGAGTGTCAAGAGCAAGCACAAGAACCAGGGACCCACTCATTCTGTTGGAGGACAGCTCCAACCTTTCAAAGGGTTCTTGTGGGGAGGAGTGAGGAAGAATTAGAGAGAAATAGAGACAGAGATGATGAGAAAGACAGAGATACAAGATGGCTTCTGGAGGGCTCTGGGTTGCCTCAAGTTTAATCGTGATGGAATTTTTTATACATCAGCAAGGGAAGAGGCAAAAGACTTCCCCCTTTAAGATCAAAGCACAATGTACAACCAAGTGTAGACCCTTCAAAACACCTGGTAACCACACCCTTGGTCAAATAATCCTATTATGCAGCCCTGCTGGATTAAGCAAGCTCAGACTTTCTGACCTCGAGTACGGTCTTAATAGGGAGTCTCTGTGGGCCCCACAATTCTCATAGTCAGAAGTCCCATAAAATATTAAGCTAATAGCTATAATAAATATGCAGAGGACTTGGTGCAGACCTGTGCAGGCCCTGTGCTTGCTGCTTCAGTCTCTCTGAGCTCACATGCACCTTGCTTAGTTGATCCAGAACACTTGTTCTCCTGGTGTCCTCTATCTCCTCTGGCTCTTAAAATCTTTCTTCCTCCTCTTCCACAGAATTCCCTGAGCTCTGAGGTGAGGGATTTGATGGAGAACTTATATCTAAACTCTCTCTTCAATGTCCAGTTGTGGACCTCTGCCTTAGTTCCCACCTGCTGCTGGAGGAAGACTCTTTGATGGTGACTGGATAAGGGACTGATCTGTGAGTATGGGAGAATATCATTAGGAGTCGCTTTATTGTTACTTTTTTTTTTTTTTGGCCAGTAGTGTTTGGTTTTACCCTAGGTCTCTTGGCTATCTAGTCTCTGATTCTTTGTTACCCAAGCAGTGTCAGGTATGGGTTACTTCTCATGGAATGAGCCTTAAGTCAAATCAGACATTGGTTGGCTACCCCAAAAGTTCTGTGCACTCAGATTGGATATATATTTACCATTCCATATACTCTTCATTCATTCTTTATTTACTGTTCTTTTATCTGGAATAATATTAATCATGTTTTAAATTTAGTATTTCTTCAGTATAAAGAGCCAAAAATGCTACCCATAGGTTGAGAACCTGTTTTTACTCTTTTTGTAAACTTTTCTACTTCACTAGCAATACACTTGTGAAAGGAAGACTCAGAAAAGACTCACAAAAAATAAAATATATATAATTTTAGTGAAGGTTATAGGAGATATCACATTAAAAAGGAATAGCTAAACCTTAAGCAATAGACATAATCTACAAAAAGTATTAAAGGGAGTGTAGGTAAGAAGAACTGACATACATCAACAAAGTCAATATCTTTCAAATGACATTTTTGTGATGAAAACTAAGTCACATCTACTCATCATAACCATATAGATGAGTGATGACATATCTTTAGACATTGTGCCTGCAAAAGGCAACGATGAATTGTTTCTGTCAGTGAATCTAAAAGGTACAGCCAAGGTTTCATGTTGTCAGTCAGTATTTTCCAGACAAACAAGAAAGCTTAATGGATAGATGGAGGTATGGATAAAAGATGATAGATGATAGACAGATTGATAGATAGATAATAGATAGATAGATAGATAGATAGATAGATAGATAGATAGACAGATAGATAAACGTTGGATAGTAAATTTACTGATACTAAATAGATAAAATTTGCTGTAAGTGATTGGTTCATGATACAAGTGTACAAGTTGAAGAATTTCAATAGGAAAGCTGGAAACCCAGAAGATCAAATTTTATTCTCTCAGTTCAAGTTGGAAGGCCTGAGAACTAAGAGAAGAGATAATTAAGGGTTTAATGCAGTGGTTCTCAACCTGTGGGCCATAAGCCTTTGGGGCTGAATGACCTTCCACAGGGGTCACCCAAGACAATCTTCACATCAGATATTTTCATTATGATTCATAGTAGTAGCAAAATTACACTTATGAAGCAGCAATGAAAATAATTTTATGGTTGGGAGTCACCACAACTTGAAGAACTGTATTGTATTAAGGAGTCACAGCATTAGGAAGATTAAGAACCACTTGTTTAAACCAAGTTTAAGCCCAAATCCAAGTCTCATAAGAGAAGAAGATTGATGTTCCTCCCAATGATAAAAATAAAATTCTCCCTCAGAATTGTATTCTGTCCAAGCCATCAATATATAACATGAGGGTTATTCACATTGGAAGGGTCATTTATACCACTCAGATTATCAAGTCAAATGTCTCTTCCATACATAAACAGCCTCACAGACAGGTCTGGCAATAATACTGAACCAAACACCTGGGCCCAACACAACTCCGACAAATTGATGTCTGAAGATTTCATTTGTTTGGGAGAATCTAGGGCTGGATAGTCCAGCAGTTTTGTCTTGAGGTGCACTCTGGGCTTCTGTTTTATCGCAAGATAAGAGCTGTTTCTTTTGTTTTCCCAGAATAAAATGTACTGAGAATGCACTTACCCTGACACATCATTATAAGAGAAGAAGGTGACGGTCGTGCAGCCATTTGGGTTATATCTGGACCTACAGTTGAGTTTTGCTGTGTACTGTTAATTCATCCATGGACAGATGATGATGTCTGACCAGACGTAAATAACACTCTGGCTACTAGTTGAAGAACTGTAGAGAGTTCATTTGAGGAGATATGTTGGCTGTCACATTGTCTCTCCTTCCATTATCTTCCTTATTGCCTAAAAGAAATATTAGTATCCATCTGCAAGACAAATCCTTTAGGTTTGTTTTAAAGTTCTCATAAATCAGTAATATTAACCAAAAATAAATAAATAAAGGAAGCCATGGGGTGATAGTAATGTATAGCGCCAGGAGTGTCTTACCTATTTTTGTGTGTGTTTGTCTCTTAAGCAAGGAATACCTAAGACATTGCAAGCAGTCAAGTTGTTGAATAAATTTCCTGCTATAAATTATTAGCATCCA
>CABHPR010123970.1:0-11370 GCA_902168415.1 Peromyscus melanophrys | reverse complement strand
AGTGTGGCCTTGTTTGAGTAGATGTGTCACTGGGAGTGGGCTTTGAGGTTTCAGAAGCCCACACCAGGCTCAGTGTCTTTCTTTTTCTCTGTCTGTGAATCAGGCTATAAAGCTCTCAGCTGTTTCTTCACTGCCATGACTGCCTTCCTGTTGCCATGCCTCACACCATGATAAGGGAATAGCACTTTAAAACTGTAAGTAAGCCCCTAACTGTATTATTTCTTTTATAGGAGTGGCCTTGATAGTGTTGTCTCTTTACAGCAAAAGAACAGTAACTAAAACAGAGTATACTGATTTGTGGTTAAAGACATCTCAGTCTATGAAAAGCTGGTACCATTGTGTCCATTGGGGAGGCTCCATTCAGAGAGGGTACAGAGAAGCAGATCTATTCACCTCGTGATAGCTGATAAGCAAAGAGAGAGAAGGATTAGCAATAAGATGTACCAGGGCACATTGCCATGACCTGTTTCTTCCAACTAGGTCTCATCTTCTAGTTTCCATTACATCCTAATAATGTCATCAAATTATGATTATGGAATAATCCTTTGGTTAGTTCAGAGACCCTATGGTCTTGTGAACACATCAATTGCCATGCAAAACTTTAAACACATGGAACTTTCAGTGTTTCTGTTTAAATCATAGTATACCAGCATGGAGGGTCTTAAAAATTTTAAAAATAGATCTATCATATGATCTAGCCATCCAACTTCTCAGGATCTATTCAAAGGAATTACAATCAGCACACTGAAGAGATGCTCATACATATTGTGGCATGATTCACAATTATTAAGACATAGAGTCCACCTAGGTGCCAATCAAAAGAGGAATAGCTGGAGAATGTGATAAAGCATACAGTGGAATACTGTTCAGCCCTTTGAAGAATGAATGTGCAATTTACAGAAAAGGGTAAAGAACTGGAAGATTAATTAAGTTAAACACACCACATAGAAAGTCAAGTCCCTCATGTTCTCTGTCATGTGGAGATAATTGGACTAAGAGTCAGCACGAGGCTGTGGAAAGGGAGAAGAGTGGAAAAGGGAGGTTGTATTTGATTGGCATATACAGTACGTATTTGTTGAATAATTACATGGGACCCTTTAAATTGGACAATTAGTGCAAGCCCCATCAACAAATTTTAGAAAAAAGTTCTGCGTTACCCAAAGCATTGTTCTGTGGTTTGTTTAGCAGCACTTACCCTCTGTTGCAGAGAGTAATGGCATCCTTACAATCACTGTGGTGAGTCTGATATAGATAGACTGTATGATTATAAAATTCCTGAACTGAGAAATACAAAGGTATTTTTGTTGTTGCTATATCTTTTAAGAGTTGGTATGAATCAAGTTATATTAAAGGAGGCATTAAAGCATTTTTTTGGAATGACTGAAAAATAAAATGTAAAGGGATTTAAATTTTCATACCATAGATAGCATTCTTTCTAGAATTGCTTTCCAAACGTGTCCTATAAAAGCAAACTTCAAAGTATCACTTGGGGCCATACATAAATACTTTGTCTTGTTTTTTATACACAAGCATCTTTGAGAATGCTATAGTTTATTTTGGCAGAGGATTTAGCACTTTATAAGTTTATGTTTGAGATTGTGATATTGACTGATTTCCAATCTGTAATGGACACATAAGTGGCTCTAGTGCTCAATATATCTGCATTGTTTGCCATTTCTCTACTTAATAGTTTTTAGAGAACCCCTCCGCTCCTCCTTTCTGAAGAGGAAATCAAAGTTAGCTCTAAGTCACTTCACTGTCTGTGTAAATCTATGACTTACGTTGTTAAATGAATATGGTAATACCATTTCTCCAACATCCATAAATTTCAGATAATTCAAGGGCATATATTTAAAGGCCAAACCTATAATTTTCTTTTCACTATTTCTAATAGAAATATTCCCATTTTAAATAAATTATTTCTTTTTATTTTTATATGCATTGGTGTTTTTGTGTTAATGTATGTCTGTGTGAGGTTATCATATCCTCTGGAACTGGAGTCACAGACAGCTGCTCGCTGCCATGTGGGTGCTCGGAATTGAACCTGGGTCCCCTGGAAGAGCAGGCAGTGCCCTCAACTTCTGAGCCATCTCTCCAGCCCCAGAAATATCACTGTTATATAGCCTCTGTTGACAGATACAGAAAACTAGATGTTAAGCTTTTATTTTCTGTGAGCATCTCAGGGGAGAAGCTTTACATGTTGATGGATCTTTGGTTTGTGGTTAACAGCAGATGAGGAAGAAGCACATTTAAAATTAACTAGCCTTCCTTTTCTTGAAAAGCACTACCTCCTGGTCTTCTGAACATCAGCTGACCACAGTGCCGGGGCCCATTTTGATTCCTATCCAAGACAAGGAATGAGCAGATGATTATTTCTTCAGAGAGGAGTGGTTGCATGTTACCATACCATATGAGAGTTCTCACCTCACCAACTCACTTCATACTTTTCTCACCTCACCACCCCACTTCATATTTTAGTCAGAATATAACTATATCCAAGATTTGCAATTCAGCTTCAAATTTTTGGCATAGCAGATGGCTTTCTCCATTTCTTCCTTCCCAGGAGGCTTGTGGGCTGTGCTTGTGGGCTTATATCTTTTCTGTCAGGTTTCTCTTTAAAAGGTTATTCTTTTCTGTGCTGACTGTGTCTCTGTCTAAACCCTTGGCCTTTTCTGTTTTCAGAGCATTCAGCACACAGCTGATAGAGTATTCCTCTCCCAATATTGCTGTGACTGTCACTTTGCTGATTTCCTGTTTGAGAATCCTATATTAATCATTCTGTTGCCAGAAAAAAAAAAGAAAAGAAAAAAGAAAACAACTTGATAGAAACAACTTAGGAATCAAATGTTTTCTTGGCTCACAGTTTCAGAGTATTGACGCCTATTATAGTGGGGGGGCAAAACAGGCGACTCAATCCATAGTGGAGGGAACATGGAGCTGTAAACTCTCTGTCACCATGAACCAGGAAGTAAAGAAAGCCCAGAGACCATGGGTAGGACTATAACTGTCAAAGCCCGGCACTATTAACTTACTTCCTCAGTCAGGCCTGTCTTCTGAAAGCTGTACTGCTTTCAGACAGGGTCACCCACTGGGAATAGACTCAGACAAAAACCTGGGGACACATTTCAGAGTCAAACCACAGCAGATCCTAGAGATTCCTTCTGACTTTTTAATTACCCTTTACCAAATAATGAAAGGAAATCACCGTCAGAGGCTAAGGTGTAGTTTTAATAACTTCACAGTGAGTTCTCATAAGTAACATGGATGAAAGAATATGAAATTATTTTTGCATAAAGCATCACATTAATTTCCCACAGATCTCTGTAGATATCTGTCTAAAAGCTTTTACAGAAACAGCATTGAGTTTACATCAGAAACCCTCTGTCTATTCTCCACAACCCCCCCCCCAAACCTATCCAAAAACACATTTAAAGCTCCATCATTATTGTGTATTCAGTCTACACTCATTTTTTGTCACCATTTAAATTGAGATACTACCATGTGTAAATGTGTTACGTGGTGATTTCAAAAACAGTATGATTTTTGTCTTTATGGAACTCGTAGGCTAGCTTTTCTCTATCTGGGGTTGAAATTTACATATTTTAATTGTACGCTCTATTTTCAGTCTTTCCTGCTTCTTCTTTCCTTGTTCTCTAGCTATGGTGGAAAAGGATTCACCATGACTTTGGCTAATTTGGGGCGTAGCATTATTTTACACAGATTTAAAACATACATATTGCTATGCATTTTAAGCTTTTCAGTATATTATATGTATTTTTCCTTTAATTAAATATATTCTGAAAACGTAATGTCTGTTTAACGAGGTCCTATTTTGTGTTATTGGTTTGAGTCCAGATTTTTTGCATGCTCTGCAAATTTAAATAATGCTCCTGTGAACATCTTGCTGCATAGTTCTTTGCTGGATTTCTGATTACTTCCTTATGCTGTACTCCAACATCCAAATAATGTCCATTTCTTGTGCCCAGGGACTAAACAGTCTGGCTGTTTTAACAATTGAAGTATGGTGAATATCTTTTCCCTCAATGGTCTCTAGAGCTTTTCTGATGACTGAGGAATTGGTGTGTTGTTCATTTGTGCCTCAAGGTCTTCCATGATCCCTTCTAATTCTCTTTCAGTGGTCTAGCATACACATTAGGACAAGAGAATGAACCTAAGTTTGGTATTATAGATGATGATGGTAAGAGGGTAAGCTGTATGTGCATGCACAGCTGTTTGTGGGTATGGTTGTGTGCATGCATGGCTGTGTCTGGATGCATGACTGTACGCATACATGGTTGTGTATGAGCACGGCTGTATGTGTGCATGACTGAGTGGACACACCTGTGTTGCAGGTAGCCACTTGATGGCTCTCTATGAGTTATGAGGGTGTTAATTCATACACTTTAATCATCTGCTGCTAATTATTGGTTTTAAAAGTTCTAAATCCCAAACCAAAAAGCTTAGCTGACTACAGTAAAATGTTTTCTTTCATTTCTTAGTACCTTTTTAGTCTGACTACTTCTTTCCCTCATTTCTGTAATTTTTAATGTCATATTTGAATTAAGAACAAACTATATAGGGTATGCCTGCTATTGTAGCTTTAATCTTTCACTTGTGATCTTAGTCTATAGTTCAAATCAAGGAAGAGTTGATTGTAGATACTCATTTCAAAGAGGGCCCTTCCTCAAGGCATCCAAGTCATTTATACAAGCTGTTCCCTACTTTGTAAATTAAAGTTGAAAACTGGACTTTTTTTTTGCTTCTTTGCTTCTTTGACTTGTCTTGACAAAGTACTATCACTGTTTTTATTTCACTATAAAATTTCTGGAGTTTGCTCTTTTAGCTGTTTGCTTTGATTGAGGAGTGGGGTATTGTGTATCCTCTTAAAATCCTATGGGTCTCATAGAGGGGCAGATCATTGAGTGCTGTGTTCCTGACCACTGTGTCTGTGCTGACTGGTTTGCTCCACTAGGCATGGGACTACAACTGAGTATTTGGTGTAATTCACACAGGGAAATACAAGTCTTATGTGGCCACAGTATATTGTTGAGATATGTGAGCTCAGTGGTCTATGGTACTGTAAATTTCCACAAGAAAATTTGAAAGAACCCCAGGTGACACTGAAAGTGAAGAATAAGTCTATTTGCAGGAGAGCACAGGTTTTATTTCATTTTACACTGTCATGAGGCTATGGAGTGAACATAAAAAGCAAAGCTGCAAAAGCCTGAAGGCAGTGCTGACACCAAGGAAAATGATTGAGCAAACAGAATGCAGTCCCCCTTGGGCCTGCTAGGCTACCTTCATCTCCTCATGAACCTGCGGAGGGAAAATGAAACACTGTACATCACACCAAACACACAGGTGTATCTGTATATTTCCCCAAGAATCCAAGCTCTGTTTTCAGACTCCATCCACTGTGAAGACAGGAAACAGAAAGCTCGCTGCAGCAGATAGGGCCAGGCACTTGACGGAGATGCCTCACTGCTGTTCTGAACCTCATCTCATCTTACTTAGACTTAAAGGCTAGAGCTGACAGCAGTGAAACATGGAGAAATAGGGCAGTATTTCACTCAACAGTGGTTTTCGTAAGTAAAATGTGTCTTGTTTTGACTCCACGAATGCTTAGGTTTTGATAACAGAGCATATGTTTGCAAATTCTTGAGCAATTGTACTGAATTGTACTGAATGTTACTGCAGAAAGGCAAGCTGAAGGAGGCAGTAGGTGGGCAGGTGGGAACATGCAACCCAGAAGAATACATTTCCATTCTTCGTCTTCTGTACTTTTTCCAGGGACCACAGCAGTCACCCAATAGCCACTGGCAGCATTTAGAGCCTAGTCCTTCCTTGTGTGACTCACAGAAATGTTTGAATAGGAGCTTGGTGGACTCAGGGACCATGGACCTGGTATAGTGTGAATGGTGGTCAGTTTCCCTTTCATCTAAATCATCTAGATATAATAAAATCCTCCAAGACTGAGCACTAATATTTATAAAAGTTCCACAGCTAAAATTAACCCAAATGAATTTCTACTTCTAAATTTAATTTTCCAGAAGAATTCCTAGATCTGAATTGAAGCCACTGTTCGAAAGCTTCACTTTTGGGGAACATGTATGCCATTCCAGTCTCATAACTATCACACTGTCATAAACAAAGATGTATATGTAGGGTATGTTTCCATATGGAATATTAGAAATAGGACTGTAGAAAGAGAATGAGTTGGATTGGATATGTCGCTGTGAAATATGAATTGTTTTTCTCCCACAGTTGAGGTTCTTCTGGTCTGGATAAACTAGATTTTGGAAAATACTATAAATTGTAGCCACATAAACACATTTGGTGTTGGTCAACTGTGCTGTCTAGTTAGTTTTATGTCAGCTTGACACAAGCTAGAGTTATCTGAGAGGAGGGAACCTCAACTGAGAAAAAAATCCCCCTAGAGTAGGCAACCCTGTAGGACATTTTCTTGTGATTGATGGGGGAGGGCCCAGCCCATTGTGGGTGGTACCATCTCTGGGCTGGTGGCCTTGGGTTCTATAAGCTATCAGACTGAGAAAACACGGGGAGCAAGCCAGTAAGCAGCACCTCTCCATGGCCTCTGCATCAGCACTTGCTTCCAGGTTCCTGCCCTGTTGGAGTCCTTGTTTAAGGGCTTTCAATGATGAACTGTTAAATGCAAGTGTGAGTGAAATAAACCCTTTCCTCCCCAAGTTGCTTTTGATCGTGGTGTTTCATCACAGTCATAGAAACCCTAACTAGGACAGCAAGCATTGCAGCACAGGATGAGGTGTGGGGTGTGAGAAGTAGAATGGTTTCCTTTTCCGGGAGTACTAATGGGTTCACGGGGATCCAGACTTTGGTCTGAAGAAGTGAACAGACCAGATAGCCTCTGTGTCAGAGGAGTGCCCTTGATTTACAGAAGAAGGTTTAGCTCAGCATGTGTTCTGCAGGCAGGAAAACTGCTGCAAGTGACCACAGAGGCATGTCTGGAGTAAGAGAGGAGAAGCTGCAGCTGAAATATAGTTGTTAGACAATGGAATCCTTCCCTAAGGTATCTCAAATATATAAAGATTGGAAAAATACTGCACATGGTCTTCTGTGGTACTCACAATAGGATCTCACACGGAGAGAATTGGATTTTTTAAAGAACAAATTCATCACAAGTGGCTAAAAGAAATGGTAACCAATAGCAAATTGGGAGTTACTTAAACTATACATTAGGCTTGCAAAGCAAAACCTCATTTAAAAAAGAGGTATGAATTAAAATGGGAAAAAAGTCATTAAAACAATATATTGGAGAAATTACAAAATAGTTTTACCTATTGCAGAAGTTTGAGAACTTTGTTTTCATTATCATGAAATGTCACATATGATATGGTAGAACATTACAAGCTAGCGAGTTATCCGGCTTTCATATTTTTGTTTATGTCTGTGCAATAGAACCATGACATCTTAAAACAAATTAGGCTACTTCAGACTTAATGTATGTTTAATAAAAATGCCTACTCACTGCTACCTTGCTTTTAAAATGGAAAGGTCTGTTTGAAATTTTAGTTCAAATATTAAAGTTAAAATTTGGCCCATTGACTGGGGACCTGTAAGGTGGTTCAACCATAGCTGTAAAACAGAAACCTTTCCAATCACAGATTCATTTTTCATAGTATGTGAAACATCACTTGTTTATAGGTGGTCTCTGCTATCTAGACAACTTCATGAAATAATCAGTTATAAAGTTAGACAGTTTTTTAAAATAAATATTATGTGAAAGAATCAAGAAAGAAATACAGACTGATACAATTAGGGATAATTTTCAAAAGAGAAAGAAAGTGACCCATGGAATAGACTATTAACCAGATTTAGAATCTTGTAGGATGCTGTCAGCCTGTGTAAATGTCTGGGCTATTTTTTTTCTGAATATGGAAGTAAAGATTTAAACTGCCAAGATAAACACTTCTCATATTCTGTAAATGCCTAAGAAAATAAAAGCATGTGGAGATCTGCTGAAGGGCTCAGTAACATTGGCTCCATAAAGGACCAGGTGTTATGGCTCTGTAGTCACTCCACACCTCTGCCCTTGGATGAAGACAGTGTTTTCAGTGTTAGGGGAGAAATGAGCTACTCAGGCCCTCAACATGAAGTCTGGCTGTCAGTCTGTGTGGACATGCACTCACCTGTACACTGAATGGTTTCCATGGCCACCGAAGTGAAATCAATGGGGGTGAGATGAAAATTCTGATCTGATTTCACTGGCAACTCAACCATGTTCAGCCTGTCAATGTGAAAAAGCAATGTGTGGTTGCTGTAAGGAAAGCATATTATCATGCCAGGCATGTGATCACTGTCCCTAGATGTAAGTCCTAATGAAGCACAAAGAAAGTGGATTCCTTGTTGCTCCTTGCTCTGTGGCTCAGAGAAGTATGTGGTATACATGAAGGGGACAGATTTAGAGCATGACTGAGACAATCTCAAGAAAGCCTCAGGTTAGCCAGGCAGTGGTGGCGCACGCCTTTAATCCCAGCACTCGGGAGGCAGAGCCAGGCGGATCTCTGTGAGTTCGAGGCCAGCCTGGGCTACCAAGTGAGTTCCATGAAAGGCGTAAAGCTACACAGAGAAACCCTGTCTCAAAACCCCCCACCCCAAATAAAAAAGCCTCAGATTACTGAGCTCCCTTACTTGCTTTTATGTTTAAACCTGTCTTACCTTGTTAAGCAAGGATAACCTGACTGTTTTGAATCTGGGTTGTTTTTAATGTGTAAGTTGGAACGGTGTAGTAGCAACCGCTTTTGAGTTGTCATGTGAGACTATAGCTTAAGGTTTCTTTAAAGCCCACAGTCTCTGTCAGAGTCAATAACAGCTGAGCCACATGTGGCATAGGTATTCAAAGTTCCCTTCGGTGGGGTCACTTTACATCTGAAGCTGTAACACCTTCACTGTCCCTAGATCAATGACATTTCTGAGTAACAGCAGACAGCCACAGGAAGCAGCAGTGATGGACATAGTAAATCAACATCTCTGGCAACCAAAACAGTGATGTCAGTGTCCCTGTGAGCATCATGACCAAGACCACGTCACTGTCTATCCCCCCTGTCTACAGAAAGTGACTACAGAAACTATTTTAGAATCAGGCCCTGGGGCTGTAGACAGAGAGGGAACAAGCAATGTATCCTATATTCCAAAGATCAGGGGACAGTTCAGGAAGATCTATAATGATAAATAAAGAAATTGACACACAGCAGTGCCTTTTAGTGTCTTTATGAAATGGTTAAATCCAAGACTATTAGCAGAACAAGAAGCTAGATGTCTTAGTCTACAGGGCCTGCCATACAAAATGCCACAGGCCAGGAGGCCTAAACAACCATAATTTATTATCCACTGTCATAGAGTCTAGAAGTACAGATAAAGATCCAGCAGTGACTGTTTCTGGGGAGGACTCTCCTCTTGGCCTGAAGCCACTATTTCTGGCTGTCCTCACATCAAGAAAGTGGACCTCTCTAGTGTCTCTTCCTCTGTAATGGCTCAGTTACATCTGATGAAAATTCCACCTTAACCAATGAGATAGACACTGGTTGTTGCTGGAAAGCTTCTCTCTAGGTCCCACAAGTCCCACAGTCCCACAACTCACATATAAAATAATCACTCAGACGCTTATATTACTTATAAACTGTATGGCCGTGGCAGGCTTCTTGCTAACTGTTCTTATATCTTAAATTAACCCATTTATATAAATGTACTCGTGGCTCCATGAGCCACGTGGCTCGTGGCTTACCGGTATCTTTACATGCTGCTTGT
This sequence comes from Peromyscus melanophrys, assembly GCA_902168415.1. Lineage (NCBI taxonomy): Eukaryota > Metazoa > Chordata > Mammalia > Rodentia > Cricetidae > Peromyscus > Peromyscus melanophrys. The sequence goes on along the minus strand of CABHPR010123970.1, from coordinate 1,584 downwards.
CCTGGCGGTGGCTCCAGGAGGTCTCCCCTATCCTTCCTCCTTCCTCAATTCTCCTCTCTGTTAGTCCCGCCTATACTTCCTGTCTGGCTACCGGCCAATCAGTGTTTATTGATACAGAGCGATATCCACAGCAACTGGTAAGGCAGATTTGAGGTGAACATTTTGTCCTTGGTCCAAAGCTGGAAATATCCTTGGTCTTATTCCAGCTGAAGACTAGAAATGCCAGAAGCATACATGGCCCCTGAACCTTTGTCTAATTCCTAAATGGCTTTAGGGTTATCTCTTCAGAATGGGGAATGTTAGAGTAGCCTTTGAGATCACTAAAGCTTTGTATTTTCCACTTCCCTTATAACACAAGAAAGGGAAACAGCAGCCTTGGTACTCCTTAAGACCTGGGCATAAGAATAGTAATTCTGGTCTTGGGTGAACACCTGACATCTGATACACTTCAGAGAGCGCATTTCATTCTAGTTTCTGCTTCCTTAAGAAGAAACCTAGTTGGCCCTGTCAATTACCTGACCAAGAACTATCCCTCAAGGGGGCGATCCACAGAAAGCCACACTAAAGAGATGGGAGGAATAATTGTGCTTTTAATGAGATGTTTAATATACATTTATTTCCCCCAGAAGCTCTCAGTGCAGCTACTCACAGAGGATGTACATTTGCTCCCATAAGTCCCTAGTACAACTACTCACAAGGATGTACATTTGCTCCCATAAGTCCTCAGTGCAGCCACTCACAGCGCTGCTGCCATGCAGCTTTGCTAAGTCTGACTGCTTTTTTGAGTTAGGACTTTTTTTTTCTACTCTCTGAGACTAGCCAAAGTCCAAGCACAATTTGGGCTTTCTCACTCACTCTCTGAGGCCACGCCTCCCTGCTCCACCTCTGTGCGCCTTTTCTATGTAGCTGCTTGCAGACCTCCACTGCTGCATGTGCCGTTCTCACTCAAAAGGCATGGCCTTTTCTAGTCCCCTTCTCCATATCCCTCCTCCCAGTACCTGCAGAGATTTACACTGTCCTGTTATTTTCTCTAAAGTTTGAATAAAATTGTTCTTGTGCTTCCTACTAAGTTGTTTTTAAATTCTTTCATCAATGAGACTAAAAGCCAAAACAAGAGACCCCAATTTCCCTGGTAACAAATGGTCACCCTCCATAGGGCCCCCAACATCTCCAGTAAACTAAGGGTTTTATTTTTCCTCCCTGGCTCCGCAAACCTTGTGTCCAGCAGGCGCTGTAAGTCATGCAGGCCGAGCATTTCCACATGTAAATTTGGTGGGTACACAGTTCAATTCATAGCATTAGATAAGAGACAAAAGTAATACCAAAGAGAGAAGTGTGGTATGTCAGAAAACAGAGGGAGTGTCCATGTGTGGGAAAACAAATAAGCAAAGTAGGCAGAGCAGCCCTGAGAAATTTGTCAAAGTGTGTTAGCTTATTAGTTATACTTATTGATAAGTTATGGCTATATAATAAAAGTCACAGGAAACTTTGTTGCAGCCATTTGTGAAGTGCATCTGTACATGTTCATGTGTGTGCATCTTTGTTTGTGTGTGCATATGTATATACTGGTGGGCCTGCATGTCT
>CABHPR010123969.1:0-19883 GCA_902168415.1 Peromyscus melanophrys | reverse complement strand
TGGAGCAACTGAGAACTGGAGCCCACATCTGACCACACTGCCAGCAGCTGGGCACTGGGTATTCCTGCACTGGTGCAGAGCTGGTGCTTTTCCAAGTTTGCCATAAAAACAGCTGAGGTCCTCTTGACCTGTCACAGATATATCTGTGAAGGACCTAAGACAAGAAGATTTACAAAGAACAATTACTAGAGTAACTTTAACCCCTCTGCTTCTAGGGAAATCCATGCACATGCACATGTTAAGCACAGGTAGTAGGTTTCAAAAGGAGCAGTATGCTTAGATGAGGGGAGGCATTCCCAGCAAACTGCACCTCAATTTAGACTTTGCATAGCACATTTATTTGGAATTTCCTGGAAATGGTCTTTTCCCAGTCTTTCAAGTCATGATTCGTAGTCATGAAAAGAAAGCTGACCCAACACTGGTCTTCCAGAGTAGCCACTGGGGAATAAAATGAGCTGCTTTCCCAGCTAGGCAACTCATCTTCATGCGCTGGAATGCAGATCCCTGCCAAGGGCCATGGAAAGGAAGATATAAAGACCATTTGTTTAGATCGAGCCATTGAACCTTGCAAAAGGGGTTGTGTGATTTATACAAGAACAACAGTTAATTTTTATGTATTTCTTTTCAGGGTTTTCCCCTGATTTTCACAAAGCATTGGATATTCAGGAAAATTTTGTGGTTTGTTTTGTTTGTTTGTTTGTTTGTTGAGTGAAAAAATTAAACCCTCTCCTGGTAAGTTCTGAATTATAGTCATTCTGTGTGAATTTGGCCAAATGTGCAGTTTGGGCTTACCTTTCCATAGTGTGCTTCTGAACTGTTCCTAGATTTACTTGTATAAGTACTGCTTATTGTAGCCAGAAGGTTTCTCCAGTCCTGCCCTTGATTGTGAATAAACACATAGAGGCTTATATTATTTACAAACTGTATGACCTATGGCAAGCCTCTTGCTAGCTAGCTCTTATATCTTAAATTAATCCATTTCTATTAATCTATGTATCTCCGTGTGTTCCATGGCTTTACCTGCATCCCGTTACATGTTGCTCCTTTGGCAGCTGGCTCGCATCTCTCTAGACTCTGCCTTTCTCTCTCCTTGGGTTTTCTCCCTGTCTCTAAGCTGCCTTGCCATAGGCCAAAGGAGCTTATTTATTAACCAATGGGAAGAACATATATTCACAGCATACAGAAAGATATCCCCCAGCACCTTATACCTCCCCAACCAAGTGAAATGTATGTAATAGTGAAGGGTTTCTCACAGAGGATTCTTGCTTTGTCTCTGACCATCTTCATGTCATCTTTTACTAGTAACTGAAAAGCAGGGAGTTTTAATAAAAATTAACCCAACAGCTTTATTTTGGGGAAAGAAGTAAAGACAGATCCAATTTATATGTGTCAATTACTCAAACCTTGAAATGTGTGCTAGATCTGGCAGGTTAATAGAAGTAAATGAAAGAACATTAAAGAGAAGTTAGTGGTAGGCTTACTGAGCTCTAAAGAAAAGTGATGCTACACAGTAAACCACCAGACAGACTTAGCAGGCTGAGGCCTCATTCAGAAGTGAGCTATGTCTGACAGATGTGTGCTTGTATGCATGTCTAACTTCAGCCTTATGGAGGTGGAGATCCTACTAAAACAGTGTTATTTTAAACAGTTAATGTATGGGATGCAATTGGAATCTCACTCAAAGATAATAGATAAAATATTCAATAAGAGTGCTCCTGTAAGTTTAAGTGAGATGTCCAAATTGTCAGCAATGGATGACCACTGTGTGTCTGCAGATGCCAAGATTCCATGTGCTTCTCCATTTAATTTTCATAAAATTGCAATACTATCTATTGATATTGCAGTAAGTTAGTAAATGTGTGTGTGTGTGTGTGTGTGTGTGTGTGTGTGTGTGTGTGTGTGGTGTATGTCTGTGTGATATGTATTCCTACTTGTATATATGAATTTAGGCATGCGTATAACACAGTGCATGTGTTGAGCTCAGATGGCATCCTTTGGCTATTGGTTTTTGCCTCTCTTGGAGACAGGGTTTCTTCACTGCTGCACAAACCAACGGAAGCTACTGGAGATTTTCTTTCTCTACCTCTTATCTCCCTGCAGAGGTTGAAATTACAGAGCATGAACTACCAAGTACAGCTTTCACATGGGTTCCCAGGATCCAACTTATGATCATGGCTTATGCAGGAAATGCTCTTAACTCTTGGAGGTGTCTCCCAAACTCTGTAAAGGTTTTGAAATAAATGATACCCAGAATGCTACATAGTCATATGAACAATATCATTTTATGACTTGGTATATTATGTCAAGGAAATCCATGTTCCTTACTACCAGCTGGACATCCAGACCAAGGGACAAATTCCAAGAGCTTCTAAGTAACATGAAGATTTCTTTGTCAAACTCTATCCCAGCATCAGTAGATCAAGACTTAAGATGAGCATTGGCCTCACCTGTGCTGTGATTCCATTTTCCTGCATCTGAGTAATCAATTCAATACTTCTTGCCAACTTAAATAATTACAAAGCCACTGCTTTCCCCTCTCATATTAGCAGAGTATGAGTTGAACAGATTCAACAAATGTTTTTAACTTTTCCTAAAACTATTGGCCTCAATGAAAACATAGCCTTTTTTTCTAATATTCTTTTGTAAATAACAGCAAGTAAATTTGAATTTATAATTATTTAATTTTTAATTTAGTTATTAGTGACAGTTTTTAAGTTTCAAAGGGACATGTGTTATGTAATGTTATGTGATAGATAATGTGTGTGAAATAAAAGCTGTAATCATTGCTTACACTGGATTTGTGAATGAAAAATATCTGTAACCAATTCTCATTTTTCTTTTGGATTTTTGAAGAAACGTCTAATTCCACCCAGGGTGGGCCTCCTGCCTTTACCTCCCAAGAGCTAGGATTATGAGCATGTGCCAACATGCCTTACTTAACATTTGTTTTCTTGTGCACTGAATATTAAATTTTCAAACAACAAGAGGTATACAGTGAGATAAGTTCATTAGCCTTTCTGTTACTTAGTTTATATGTCTGTAAGAGGCTGTCTTGTGAGATAACACATAAAGACTATACTATGATGGATAGGTCATATGTAAACTTGTGATAAATCAAGAATCCTTATAAGAGGTGTGGAATATAAAAGGATCATTAGTATATCTGACTAGAGAGAAAACTCAGTAGTGATTAATATTTTCTGTAGGTAAAATAGACAGTGTTCTAAAGCAGTGTTCTCTATAAAAACAGTAATATGCATTGAACCTTCTAAACTATTAAGTGGAAGCAATACAAATATCATGTTGAAGATCAGTTAGCTACTGGTCTAACACACCGCAAGGCAGTGGCTTGTTAGTGAGGTCTCTGGGTTCTGGCTTTGAATGTAGAAAATGTAATCTTATGAAGCTTAGAATAGATTAGATTGTCTAGAATAGATTCACACTGAATAAAGTTACAAGAGACAAATATGTAAATCAAGATGCCAATGTGTTAATTTGACTTCTCAAGTACTGAAATATTTGAATTCACCACTGAGAGAATCCAGGGTAAGTCAAATGTGTGATTTGGTGAGAGGAAGAGAGAAGGCATTCAGACATTGGACAGTTTTGAGAGGGGTATGCATCTGAGACTAGCATGAAAACTATGAGACCTTCCCAGCAGAGGGTGAAGCTGAAATTCTGACTAATGGGGTACCCTCCCTGCTGGCATCGGGTCTTCTCTATGCAAGCTGCATGGGGATGGCTCAGCTGGTGCTCTTCCATTCCAGAGTCCACACACTGGCGATCTTTGTTACCAACATTTCTTCAAAGACAGTTACAACAATCTTTCTACTCTAGCCAGCCCTCTGTTAAGAGGTAGAGTCTATGTCTCAATCTTCTTCTACTTGAGGGAGTAGTTCATGTTTGTTTTGCCCCATGGATGACAGTGGTACAATGCTCCTTTGTTCCTTTTTTAGGTATTGCCTTTCATCCACTTGATAGTTTCTGTCTGGATCATGGAACACTAACTTTTAAGATGCTTTTCTAGAGCCATCATCATCTGCCCACTTTGTGGCTAAACAACTCTGAATTCTTAGCCCACATGGGGTGAATGTCACCTGAGCCTCTGTCTTAACCACACAACACCAATCAAACTCTATTCTTTGGAAGGCAATCAAGACATAAAACTGTAAGAAATAATAAATTGGTTTGGGCAGCAAAATTTTGGGATGATATATCATGCAGAGTAGATTCTAGAAACAATTATCTCTTGTCCCTCAATCAGTCTTTTGCTTCAGCTGGTTAGGATATTGGGTAAATTTATTCTTTTATATTTGGTAGTTCTTTGATTACTTTTGCAACCCTGTTTACCTGTTGATGTATAATGTATTTATTGCCACGATATACTAAGTATTGTCCTAGAAGTGACAAATTTCCTTCCCTCATGGATCTTAGATCTTAGCTGGGGAGATAGATCATGAATGAGGTAAGTCACAAAGGCTAAGGAAAAAAACAATTAGGAAGTAAAACCATAATGCTTAACAACGAGTATGTGGTTTCGACTAAGATAAGAATCCAGGAAAGTGTTTTACACAGAAGTGATACAATCAAATGTACATTTAACAGAATTATCCTTAATATTCTGTTGTGAATGGGAGAAGTTCAAGCAGAGAGACCAGGGAGGAAAACACTAGAACCATCCAAGTGAGACATTGCTGTCTTGGAACAGGACTGTTTAACCTATGGCCAATGGGATGCATGCAATGCAGCACAGGGAACTATGGAAGCAGCTCCACACAAAGTCCTAAGCTTATTTAAAACAGGAGAGTGTTTCGTTTAATATTTGTTTATTTTTGCTGCACTTATTTTGGTGACTGGACTGCATAGTCCTAGAGTATGAATGCTGCAGATAGCAACCTGGTGTTACAATGTCAAAAAGTTAGGTGAGCCTGAGGGTCATGTCTAAAGAGTACCAATCTCTGGGTTTTTATTTTTCTCCACTTATCCATGATTTTTAAGTTGTAACTATTTCATAGATTCTGGCAAAGGACCTGAGACTCTAGAGACAAGGCTTTATTGCTCTCAACACCTCCACTTTATGTGCTTCATGCTTGTGTTGGTGGTTTTTGTACTGCTAAGCCCTTTGGAAGTAATATGGACAGCTCCACGTGGATACTACGTAATCGGTGGGCATGTGCTGCAGCTGAGACATTGAACTCAGGTACCAAGCAAATTGCACTATCTATTCTGACTGCTCAAGGCACATAATGTTCTGATGGTGTCCTGAATGAAGAGACATCAGTGCCTCAAATGTTTAGCTTGATTGACAAGCATGTGCTGGACTAAAGTGAAAAAATTCACATTTCGTATATAGGCATATGGCTTTTTTGTGAAACATTTTTCTAGATGATTCAACTTTCTCTTAGTTTAATGTTTTTGAAGGGGTGTGTGTGTGTGTGTGTGTGTGTGTGTGTGTGTGTGTGTGTGTGTATCTCTGGGCACACATTTGTTCAGGTATGCACTCATATGTGTGCACATGGATGTGGAGGCCAGAGGTTGATGTTAGGCATCTTTCTCAGTTGTTTCATTTACTGAGGCAGGGTCTCTGGCTAAACCAACAGCTTCCTGATTTGGCTAACCTATCTATCTGCCTTGCTCCAAGGCTCTTCTGTTTCTGCTTCTCAATTCTAGGATTATAGAAAGGCCAGCATGCCTATCTGGCATCTCTATAAGTGCTAGAAACCTAAACTTTGGTCGTAAGGCTTGTGAGGCAATCACTTTATTCACTGAGCCACATCACCAACTTTTTTGAGACCATCTTCTGTAAGAATTGGTAATATTTATATTTGATTACAGCATACCAAATATTCTTCATTTTCTCAAGCTTTAAATTTCAAAATAATATTTTAAGGCATATTTGAAATCCTCAGACAAAAGAAGCAATTAAACACTTGAATATTTTTTCAAATTTCAAATTTGTCAACCAGTGAGATAATGAATAATATATAGTTTACAAACAGTGGAGAATTTTAAAATTTTTTTATATGAAGAAAGCACTTGTTTTCCCCTTGTACTATCTACTGTTTCATTTTTTTTTTTATCTATTTTGGAGAGATCTCTTTTTCAAACTGCATTCTTCATTTATGCAGATTTCTCTACTTGTATGTTCTTCTTTAACCCCTCCAAACATCCAAATTAGTAAGATAATATTCTCATTGTCAGGAACAGTCTTTACTTTATTAGAGAACCCAATGTACAAACATGTTCTCTGGTCTGTGTTCCTTCCTTATAGAACAAAAGTAATTCAAATAATATCCCAGCTGTTGCAGGCATCGTTAGAGCAAGTTGAGGTGTGTCTGCACGTCCTAAATATGTTTCTCAAGCTAGCTAGGTGTTTCAGTCCTCTAGATTACAACTGTACCTCACTAATAGAGAAGAATCAAAACTCAAACTGCTGGAGCAGGATCACTAGAAAGCCTGTTTAATATGCTCTACTGAAACATGCATGAACAGAACAATCTTTCCTCAACATGGAGTGGGCATAAAAATCACTCCGTGTTGGGAGCACAACATGTAGAAAATCAGTGCTTAAACTCCGGTTCTACCAAAGCTGATTCAATTATGTAAAATGGAGTAAGACATTCAGGATTTTTTTTAAAGTTATGTATAGGTCTAACTAGGATTGAGTAACAGCTTTGTTTAGACCCAAAATATCACTCCTCTGATTTCTCTAGTTGCTGTCTTAGTATATTTGTCATTAGATATATTGAAAATGAGTGGTGCCTGGAGACCCTACTCTTCATGAATATGCTAATTGAGTTCTTTCTTTTTTTTATTAGAACTTTTATTTTAAAAAAGTTCTTTACCCTTGTTGCTTTTACTGTGCATTCCCAAACATCCAAATTTAAATGAAAACGGCAGAATCTGCCAAATGTCCATAATGACTGACAAGGCAGAGTGGTCCTGTGCTACTTAGGATGCAGTCAAGCTTGTATCAAACTGATTTCCCACTTCCTTATCTCTGTGAGATTGTCTTCATCTTTAAGGTTTCTACAACTTTGTAGTGAACAAATGTTCTCTTCTTGGCCATGGTGGGGACAGAAACACAACTCTGCTGTGGAACAATCCTTTTCTACACTATGAATACGTATTACTCTCATTGTTTAATAAAAAGCTGACCGGCCAGTGGCTGTGCAGGAAGTTAGGCTAGAAAGCCACACTGAGAATGCTTGAAAGGAGAAGGGCGGGGTCAGGAGAAGCCAGCCAGACCCAGAGGAAGTAAGATGAGAATATCATACTGAGAAAAGGTACCAAGTCATATGGCTAAACATAGATAAGAATTATGGGTTAATTTAAGTGTAAGAGCTAGTTAGTAATAAGGCTGAGCTATTGGATGAACATTTATAAGTAATATTGTTGTACCCATTTCAAAAAAAACCCCAGAGACCACCAAGGTCTCTGATGCAAGCACATAAGGGCCCTTTTATTGTCAGGTTCAAACCTGAGCCACTGCATGGCAGATGGAGAGAAATTCGGCAGTGATGGTAGGCCCAGGAGTAGAAAGTTTTTATAGGGAAAAACCACAAGCCAGGAATTACATGCTTTGGCATCTTGGGATTAGGTAGAAGGGATATGGGGCAAAGTGATTTTTTGAAACTACTGGTCTAGATTTTCAGCTCAAAACCACATTTGAAACTATTGGGTTGGACTTTTGGTGGGGAACCACAATTTGCTAAGCAGGATTATCTGGGCTGCTCAGCAGGATTATCTGGATATCTTCAAGGGCCATAAACCGAAGACAGAATGTCTGCAGGAGGATACTGCTCTGTATCCATTCAAGTTGTCATGGCACATTCCTGAGGTCCTTCCTGGAACTGAGTACAGCAGGTGGTCCAAGATGGTGGCCCTTCCCTAAGATGGAATCTGTATTGCCCTCACAATATTAAGCCTTCGAGTTGGTATTTGGGAGTTGCTGGCAGGACAAAAACTTTCGTCTTCACAACTCCATGCTGCTTTGCACTGCAGTATGGCTTCACTGCAGAAAAGGATGAACCAGTTTGAATAGGTTACCTAATAACAAATGTTCAGAACCCCCAGTGTATACATACAGGGAACAGAAGGACAGAGCAAACTGTGTTGATATATTTAACAATATCTACACACACACACACACACACACACACACACACACACACACACCCCAACAATTAAGGGAAAAGAGGCCTTCAATTTGAAAGAAAGAGAGAGTGAGGAGGGGATACATGAGAAAGTTGGGTAGGAGGGAAGAGAAGGGGGAAATTATTAATTATAATTTCAAAAGAAAACAAAATTATTTTTAAAAATTTAACAATTAAAATTAAAGAATTTATACAATTTTTGTGCGTTTTGAAGTTATATTTTTAAAAGGTTGCTAAGGGATTTCAGTGAAGTCACATGAATCACAAGAAGGGTGATTTCTGAGGCTTATCTGACAGGATTGCAATTGATGAGACCACACTTAGCAGAGTGCAGGAAAGTAGGCTAGCTTCATTGGACACGAAGTTAAAAGCTTTGTTTCTTGAGAACACCCAGAAAATATCTCCAAGGTGAGTATGAAACCAGGTCATCTGGACTCAGGCCTGAAGCCTGGCTTATTGTTATTTTGACACTTTTCTTTGAAAATGCAATGATGTCTCCTGTTGGCAACCTTCACAGCAAACTGTTAGTTGTGTGGAATTTGAATTCTCAGCAGGGGAGGTTTCGACAGGGACAGTGCCTAAGACTTCCAGTCTCTTCCATCTTGCTTTGCTCTGGTTTTCTCAGCGCAGTCCACCTCTGCCTTGAATGTGTCTGAAACTCAGTCCTCCAATGCTCACATCTGTTGCACTATTCCATGCAGAAAATGTTTCTAAGTTGTTCGCCTTTTACTGACCATGTTGACGGGGAGGGTGAGGATGAATACTTTCTTCCTGAGAAAACCCATCAGTTCTTCCTGGGTTTACTTTCTCTCTTCCCATTAGCAGGTTGCCACTCCTTCCTCTTCTGCCACACTTACCCTTGTTTGCACTTCTCATGGCAGCTGTTGAGACCATATAAACTACAATAAAACATCTTGCCTAGCTATTGTCTCCTCATAAATATCAGACATTTCTGCTCTCTTTAACATGTTTTTGCTAAGATATGATGTTACTTTTCTGTCAAAAACTAGGCTCATAAATTTGAAAACATTAAATAGCTGTAAACCATAGAACTTGGCTGACTTTGTATATGCACAAATTCAAGCTCTTTAGAGTTTTAATTTTCATTTTAAGAAAAACGAATGCTGATGCAATCAGCATTCTCTTTAATGTCCATCTGACATTCTTGGTCTCAGCAATTTCTTTCCATGGTCTCTTGAGTTCTTTCAAAATGGAAATTGTATGACTGAGCAAGCTACCTTTGAAAAATAGGAGAATCAAATTCTCTGATAAGTAAAAGATTTGTTTTACCTTGAATATTTCACTTATGCCAAAGAAGCAAAAACTGTTAAGGAATTTAAGCACATAAAACATCCACCTGTAATTACGGGTGCAATATTTTAATCTTCCTCTTCTGTCAGAAGAAGACCTTTCTCTGTCAGCTAAAACCATAGCTTTTCATTTATTTATTTTTATTCTATTTGGAGGATGATAATATAATTACAATATTTTCCCTTCCCCTTTCCTCTCACCAAACCTCATAGACCCCTCCCCACTCTCCTTAAAATTCACAGCCTCTTACTTCAGTTATTCCATGCATATATGTACATACATATATATTCCCAAGTATGATGTTCCTGAATGTATGTTTTCAGGGCTGACTGGTGCTGGATAACCGATTGGTGTGCTCTTCCCTGGGAAAGAGCATCTCTCCCATTCCCAGCTTTCCTCAGTTGTCTATAGTCTCTTGTGTAGGGTTAAGGTGCAGTAGGGGCATACATACCTGGGCAGCAACCAACAGCTTTTTATTTTAAACTACAATTGGGTTTGAGGTTAAGGGAAGCCAAGAATCAGGGTGCTGGATACTGGCTGGCTGGAGGAAAGGTATTGAGAGTGTTTTAAGAACAGTTCAGAAACAGTATCTCTAAGGCTCAAATTCCAGTAACCATCTGTGCCTCTTAATCCCTCCCTGTACAGTATTAGTCAGGTGTTCAATTTGTCTAGGCCTTGTGGGAAGAAAGATCTTCAAAATGAGCATGAAAGCTCCCACTTCACAGAGGTGTTATAATTATGAAGTTAATTTCTGTAGAGTGTTTCATGTATTGTAAGAGCTAAATAAACATTAGTGATTCTCATTAAGAAATTGCACTGACCAGAGCTGATAGCGCCTGAAATTTCAGTTTCTGTGGGCAGTCTGATTACATCACCTCCACAGCTAATAATACCAATTTATAAAAGTGACACATTCCATTATGTGAGAGATGAAATGCAATCCCCTTTGTCATAGAAATTTTTCTCTTGCCCATACTTTCTTTGGGAGACTCTCCTGCTTCAAGCCAGTGAAAATTCTTGAGACATCTGTTTTTTCCTACGTGTTATGTATGTCTTTATATTATCACAAAGATAGCACATAATTTATGTTAGCTAGACATACATACAGCAAATAATGCTATAGTCACATTTGACTCTGGATTAAACATCTGGTGTCAACAGAAGAGATAAGAAAAAATGATTGTACTGTCAGAGTTAATAATTCAGAAATATTAATCAGCTCTTGTAATCACCTATAGTATATCATGCATAATTGGCCCTTATGAATTTTTCTCCCTTGTGTCACTTAGTGAATTTTATAGCTTGCATTTTAACCAAACCAAATGTTTAGTCAGGGGCATGATTTTCACTTTCTTATGATGCTGCTCTGTGTAAATTATTTTTGAATATCTAAGAAATAGATTATCATCATCTTCACTGAACCAGGGTTGAATATCAGTTTGATGGTAAATGATCCATGGTCCTAGATAATGTCTTCATAGGTAGGATCTCTGCAGTGAATATCTGAATATGAACTATCAAAAGGGATAGCCACTGCAGGCTCAGCACTTCAGGGAAGGTGAATTTTTATAACACTGTGTAAAGGGCTTTTGCCAAACAGTGGCAGTGATAGAAGGATGGTATGGCAGACTGCAACTGCCCCCCTCTAAACCCTGTTTTGTGCTGAAATAAGAAAACTCTGAAGTTTAAAAAGCTTCCGGATGTGTAAGCACTTTTCAAAAATCATATTCCAATGTCCAGCTTCTACACAGTGGAATATTTTACAGAATAGCATTAGCACGGTCACATTTTACTGTATGTTAGGCATCTGGTATCAGATTAAACAGCGCAGAAAACAGGATGATGCTGTCAAACTTGATACTTCAGTAATATTAAATAGCTCTCATAATTACCAGTACTTCTTCATAAATAATTGGCCTTTGATGTACATTTTATACTTGCGTGTAATGCTGGGCATATATCTAGAAGGTAATAGGTTCCAGTCTTGTAAACTATCAGTGAATATAGCTAAATGGAATCAGTTCATCACTGATAGTTCCTTGCTTCAATTTTTTAAAAGTTACACATACACACACACACACACACACACACACACACACACACACACACACACACCCCTTATTTCATATAGTAACAAACAATCCCTTCTTTATGCAAAGCTATTTTGCCATAAGCAAACTCGGGAAAGTAAGCCTTGTCCTCAGCCTTGCTTGTGAAGCTAATGTCTAGAGCTCAGGTTACTGTGAGATTCAGTTTGGGACCATTTGTTTCTGTGCTTAATTAAAACCCGTTTGTCATCCACTGTGACTTTTCACCTGTGATACTGCAGGGTTGTTCAAACCCACTTCATACTGGGTTTGAACAGCTTAGTTTCAGTAGAGACAACATGTCATTGTGGGTGAAAGCTAGTGTGCTGGGTCCTGAGCTAAAGCAGAGAGCCCTGGTCAGATCTTGATTACAACTCATCTGAGTATTTCAAGTTAAAAGACTTCTACTATGGTGATCTGATGGAAAAGCGTCCTTAAACATCTTATTGGTTGATATGAATGTTTCCCATTCCCTGTGCTCTTCTGCTGGTCCTGTCTGCATTCCCGTACTTGTTAGTCTGTCTGAGAGGAGTAACTGTTTTTCTCTCTGTTACTGTCTGCTTCTGTGAAATATGCCTTGGAACCATACAAACTTTAACACAGAGGCTGAGTAGAAATAACTGGGCTTAATCGAGGAAAGGAGTTCTCCAAAGTAGCAGGCGGCTATACCTTTCTACACCGTCCAACTTCCTTGCTCTGTTTTGTTCCTTAGCTACGCTAGGTTTCAGACGGATACAGCTTGCTACACTCACAACTGGCTAGAGAGATATAATTTTTTATGTGGTTAGAAAGAATGTTTGCACGTTGAAAGGAAAGATCTGGAACATTTTCCAAGAGTGCTTGTTTCTATGACCTTAAAGAGTTGTAGAATTACAGCTGTTGTTCATGGACATGCACACACATTGATGAGTATGTGCACCCCTGTGATGATTTCTCAATAACTGGTTGCATAAGCCAGTTTTTTTCCTCTTCTCTGTAATTGGGTTCCTAGTGAAAAGAGAAAGGGAAGTGCAGAGTGTGTTGGTGTTAGAAGAATGAGGAAGTAGAAGGTATTCATGGTAAACATGTTCATGTGGCAAATTCTGCCCTAGAATAGTGGTTCTCAACCTTCCTAATGCTGCCACCCTTTAATACAGTTCCTCATGTGGTGACCCTCAAGCATTAAATTATTTTATTGCTACTCCATAACTTTAATTTTGCTACTGTGATGAACTGTATTGTAAATACCTGATATTTCCAATGGTCTTAGGCGACCCCCGTGAAAGGGTCGTTTGACTCCCAAGGGCTCGTGACACACAGGTTATGAATCACGGCCCTAGGAGAAAGTAGAATCGTATTTCATTAGAGGGACTATTTAATCTCTTTAGAGCTGTTTCCAATTTGTAGAAGGAAAAGCAATAGAGATTTTATGAGAAGCAAGTGAAATCTGAAAAACGTTGTATGTGGTACTAATCATGATCAAACTTGGTATTTTAAAGTGTATAGACCCCATTTTCCTGGAAGCGCTAAAGTACCAACGCCCAATTCAAATTTAGTCCTTTTTATATTAACGTGGTCTCTGTCCTAGCTTCATTTCTGTTGTTGTGATAAAACACTGGCAACTTAGGGGAGGCAAGAGTTTTTTTTATGTTACAGTTACAGGGTATAGTCGAAGTGGAGGGTAGAAAAGGCAGGAATTTAAACAGCTAGTCATATCATACCCATAGTCAACATCAGAGAGAAATGAATGAATTCTTGCTTGCTCAGCTTCTATGCTCAGCTAACTTCCTTCATTCTTACTCAGTTCAGGGTCTTTCCATGCCAATTAACAATCAAGACCGTACCCCACAGGCCAGTGTGATCAAGGCAATGCCTCACTTGACACTTCTTTCCAAGTGATTCCAGGTTGCAGAAGATGGACATTTAAAAATACCATGTATTATGAATATGGAGTTCCAAAAGTACTCTTCCATTTTATAAAACAGAATTTGATTATAACAGAAAAATGAAACTGCTTCAAAGAATCTAGCCAATAACCTAATCTAATTGTTGTTGCTATAAAGTAAGAAAGTCTTAAGTTCTCTGAATGCCTGATATATAAATGGTAATAGAACTCTTGAAAAGAAAACTTGACCTGTATAATTTATTTTACTTTAATTTAATTCAGTTTAGTTTTTAGAGACAGAATCTTAACCTAGATGGCCTAGTATTCTCTATGTAACCCAACACAGCCTCAAACTCACAAGTGCTGCGACAGCTTGTATCACCACACATCTTTTTTGTTTTCACGTTTTGGAATTTTCATAATATATTTTGATCATATTCTTTCTTCCCCCACAACTGCTCCAAGATCCCACTTTCCTACCAAACCAGCTTCATGTTCTTTCTCTTAACCACAAAGCAAGAAAAATAAAGCGAGTAGAGTCTAATTTGTGTTGGCTATCTATTCTTGAACATGAGATCTGCCCTGGGAGTGTGTGGTTGATATATATAATATCATTCCATTGAAAAAAACTAACTTTCCCTAACCTAGCAGCTATGAATTGTTAATAGATTCTTGTCTAGGGCTTGGACACTACGCCCACTTCTTCTAAGTGCTAAAATTTAGTCTGAGCTTGTTCAGGTTGTGTGCATGCTGTTGCAGACTCTGAGTTCATATGTGTATCAGTCCTGTTCTGTATGGAAAACATTGATTACTTGGAGACATTTACAACCTCTGGCACTTAGAATCCGCCTCTTCTTCTGCATAAACCCCTGAGCCTTATGGGAAGAAGTGTGATAAAGATACCCCATTTATAGCAGAGTGTTCCAAGGTTTCTCAACCTCTATACATTGCTCAGTTGTAGGGCTTTGTGTTAATTGCCATCTACTACATGAAGCAGCTTATCTGATGAGTAATCAGTGATGCACTGATCTATGAATACAGCAATATGTCATCAAGAGTCATTTTATGTTCAATTATAAGAGTATTACTAGTAGGTTTTCCCCTAGGGCCCATGACTCATATAGTTTCAGTGTCATGGCCTCATTAGCAGTTTCAGGGATGGGTTCCATCTCACAGGGAACAGCCTTGAATCCAACAAAAAGTGGTTGGTTAATCCCAAACTATTCATTCTACTTTTGCACCAGGGGACATATCTTGTATGTAGGTCGCTGTTGTGCCTTGGAGTGTTCATGGCCGGGTAAGACTGATGATAAAGTTTCTTTTCTAGCAGTGTCTATAGTTCCTTCCAGTTGTATGAATGCTTGTCAGTAGCGGGGAAGGTCTTCAGTTGAATATCAGCTTCATTTCTTCATATTCAATGTGGTATCTTCAGCAAGAGGGGAAGGTCTTACCATCGGGTTGTGGAAGATAATCAACAGCATTGGCAATAGCCTATAATGTGTATGTGTGTGTGGAGGTGGGATCTATAGGACTCCTTTGGCCAACAACTTATTTTTTAGTACTTGGAGTTTTGTTTAGTAGCATAGAATATCTATTTAGGGTATTATCTTCCCCATTATATGGTGACTACATTTAAACTCCACATATATATGGAGTTAGAAAGCTATACTAGTAGGTTTCCATATTGCTTTTCCAAAGACTGTTAATGTTAGTTAGCCTTTTCCATAGTCCCTCCTTTACCTTGCATTCCCATTCCCCACCCTATTTAATCTTCCTGGTCTTATTTCTCCTTTATCCCTTTATAACACTGTATTCTATTTCTCCTTCCTCAGAAGATCCCCTCCTCCCACGACCCCACACTGGTTACCTAACCTCTATGAATATTCCAAACAAATATATACAGAGAGAGAGCTTAAAATTTACCATTCACATTTAAGAGAAAACATGTAAGGTTTATCTTTTGAGGTCTGGGTTACCTCAGAATGATTGTTCTAGTTTCATCCACCCACCTTCAAATTTCATGATTTCATTTTTCTTAACAGCTAAATAATATTCAAATGTATAAATGTACCACATTTTCATTATCCATTCATCAGTCAATGGATATCTAGGCTGTTTCTAATTTCTGGCTATTATGAATAGAGCAGCAATGAACATGAATGGACAGGTATCTCTGTAATAAGATATAGATTCCTTTGTATAGCAGGATTGCTGTGGATGATTATTTGATAAATAAAACACTGATTGGCCAGTAGCCAGGCAAGAAGTATAGGCAGGACTAGCAAAGAGGAAAAAGGAAAGGACAGGAAGGCAGAGAGGGGAGACACCAGCTGCTGTCCAGGGAGCATCATGTAGAGGCAACAAGTAAAGCCACGGAATACGTGGCGACATACAGATTAACAAAAATGGGCTTAGTATAAGAGTAAGAACTAGACAATAGTAGGCCTGAGCTAATGGCCGAACAGTTTAAATAATAAAAGAGTCGGTGTGTTTATTTTATAAGTGGGCTCCAGGACTGGCAAGGCTTGGGGGGACCTGGAGAGAAGCTCTCCAGCTACATAGGATCTTTTGGTAGCCCTTTTTTCAGCTTTGCAAGGACCTCCAGGCTCATTTTCATACTGGCTGTACCCGTTTGCATTCCCATCAGCAATGAATAAGTGGTTCTCTTTCCCTGCATCCTCGCTAGCATCTGCTGTCATTTGTTTTATTAACCTTGTCCATTCTGACTAGAGTAAGACCAAGTCTCAAGGTATTTTTAATTTTCATTTCCCTAGGATGTTGAACGTCTTTAAAAGTGGTTCTCAGCCACTTGTCTTCTACCATTTGAAAACTCTGTTTGGTTCTATATTCCATTTTAACATTTGGTTATTTCCTTATATTTAGTTTTTTCAGTTCTTTGTATATTCTAGATACCAACCCTCTGTCAGATATATAATTGGTAGAGTTGCTTTCCATTGTACAGGCTGCCTCTATTCCCTGATGAAGGTATCCTTTCCTGGAGAAATGAGTTTTAAGTTCACGAAGTCTCATATATTAGTTGTTGGTCTTAATGACTGTGCTGTGGGTGTCTTGCTCAGAAAGTCCTTTCTTGTGATGATGAAATGCAACACATTCCCTAATTTCTCTCCATTGGGGTATCAGGACTTATGCTGAGGTCCTTAATCCATTTGAAGTTTTGTTTTGTCCAGGGTGATAGATATGGATCTATTTTAGTTCTTCTAGATCAGCAGTTCTCAGCCTGTGGGTTGTGACCCCTCTGGGGGTCAAACAACCTTTTCACAGGTGTTGCAGTTTGCCTGGTGAGGTCTCTAGGCACTGGGGGCAAGGGGTGAGGAGACACAAAGGCAATGACACAGACTCCAGGAGGTTGCAAGCAAGTTCATTTATTTTTAGGAAAGGGTAAATGCTGTGGGATGTTCTGTATGGCAAATGTGTTGCTAATAAAACACTGATTGGCCAGTGGCTAGGCAGGAAGTATAGGCGGGACTAACAGAGAGAATTAAAAGAGCAGGAAGGTGGAAGAAGACGCTGCCAGACGCAGCCAGCCACCACCAGGACAAGCAGCATGTAAAGATGCCGGTAAGCCACAAGCCATGTGGCAAGGTATAGATTTATAGAAATAGATTAATTTAAGATATAAGGACAGTTAGCAAGAAGCCTGCCACGGCCATACAGTTTGAAAGCAATATAAGTCTCTATGTTTACTTGGTTGGGTCTGAGCGGCTGTGGGACTGGTAGGTGAAAGAGATTTATCCTGACCGTGGGCCAGGCAGGAAAACTCTAGCAACAGGTAAACCTTATGTACCCTCCACCTCATCCTGAGGAAAGGCCTGTCTTAGTGCTCATTGCTAAGTTGGTGCTTACTGATAGTCTCTGGAATCTGCTGGATGTTGCTGGCCTCAAGGGCCCCCTCTTGGCTTTTTTTGCAGGATGCCTAGTCATCGTTGGAGCAGTATAGCACATGCTCTAGCTTATCTGAAACATGCAGCAATTCTGCCTGCTTCACACAGGGATTGCCTAAGACCATCAGAAATATCAGATATTTATATTATGATTCATAGCAGTAGCAAAATTAGAGTTATGAAGTAGCAATGAAAATAGCATTATGGTTGGGGGTCACTACAACATGAGGAATTGTATTAAAGGGTCTTAGCATTAGCAAGGCTGAGAACTACTGTTGTAGATTCAACTATCCAGTTTGACAAGTACCATTTGTTGAAGATATGTGGAGTTATGTCTAGGTCTTCAATTTTATTCTTTCAGTTAATGCCTATTTTTATGCCAGAACCATATTTTTATTACTGTAGCTCTGTAGTGCAACTTGAAAACAGGGATGTTAATAACCTTCAGCAGTTCTTTTATTATGCAGGACTGTTTTTGCTCTTTTGAGAGTTTTGTCTTTTCATATGAAGGTAAAGATTATTTTTCAACTTCTGGGAAGAATTGTTTTGGAATTTTGATAGAGTTTTATTGAATCTGTTGGTTGCTTTAGGTAAGTTGGCCATTTTTATAATTCTAAGCATACTGGTCCATGTGCATGAGAGGGCTCTCCATCTTCTGATATCTTCCTCAATGTCTTTATTTCCTGTCTTAAAGTTTTTACTGTGCAAGTCTTTCACTTTCCTGGCTAGAATATGATCATTACCAAATGGTCCTGGCATCTCCATCATACGGGAGTCTCCGCGGCAATTCAGGCTTTACCTTCATAGCTTTGTGCCATGGCCTAAGTCTATTTGCAGCCACTCTGAACCTACCATAAATTTCCTGACCTTATCATTTCTCTGGAGCTATGGTTCAAGACTCCACTGCCACCTCAATCTTTTATTTTAATGGCTGAAAATCAATACCATGTCGATAACGCTGCCAAGTCTCTCTGCCAGTTCAAAACAGATCCTGGCTCCTCCAACTACAACTGCAGCACTCTGTCGGTGCTGACCTCCGGGAATACAGTTACTTTCCAAGAACAGTGAACCCTTTAGACATTCTGACTGCAGGCTCTCTTCTTTAAAATAAATCTGCATTCTCACAAGTTGGAGCCTCCTGTGAGTGGTGTCTTACTTTCAGGACATTTTTTCTGTTGTCCGAGTAAACAGCAGGAGGTTTGTTTTGGCAACTGTAGTCTCTGTGTTCAGCATGAGCCTTGCTACATCTTTAAACTCAGTCAAGTTATTTTTCTAAATAAACTATATTTATTTTTACATTTTTCTGCCCACTTATTTTATACACTGTAGACCTGTATTAAGTAGTAAGCAATAAGCATGCCATGGACTGCCTTGAAAACTCCTCCATCAAACATATTAACACATCACTTTGAAATCCCATTTCTCTCAGGGTCTCTGAACAGAGGTAAAAATTGCCAGATTCTTTGCCACGTTATAGCTTGAATGGTCTCGTTTCTGAGACAATATTTGTTCCCCTCTGAAACATCAAGACAAACTTCCAATGTCCATATTTCTCTAGGCCTCCTGGTTTTGCAAACTTTCATCAGAATAGGTTATTAAGCTTTATTGATAGTACTAAAAGACCTTTCTAGCCCTAAGTAACAGAATTTTCCACATCCTTTCCACAAACAAGTTCTAAAGGCCTAAGGAATACATGGTCAGGTTCATCTCAGCAACAGCTCACTCCTGGTACCAGTTTTCCATATTACTTTCCCCATGCTGTGATCAAATACCTGACAATATCTACTTGAAGAAGGGCTGGTTTTTATTCGTAGTTTGAGGGAATTGTCCATCATGCCAGGGATATCATGGCACAAACTGTAGTTCAAGCTTAAAATCTGCCTCAGACTCCAGGCTGCTGGGATTGCAGGCACCAGCTGCAGCTACAGTGACCAGCCAAATAGCACTTACATTTTTGTTCTGTAGATGTAACTATTCAGACTGTTTTGGCAACCTCATTTTCTAGTCTGCTTCATTTATGTTTATCTTTGTTGCTGACTCTATCAAACAGTAAATTTGTTTGGACAATTTAAGTGGCTTTGATAAGGACGCTAGTAGACAAGATAGTGTAAGCATCAGCTCTTAGGACCTGAAATTCTGAAAAGGTAGAAAGAGGAAAAGGCTCCTGGAGAAGCTGTGTGAAGATGGTTGATAAGTATTATGAAACCTTTCCATAGTGGGTAACTCCCAGGATGCAATAAGCCAAATCAGACCGAATTAAAGTCTAGGTTTTAATCTGAGCAAAGTATTTCTGGGTGGTCTCAGGGGAAGAGGGGAAACCACATGGCAGGTCTATGGGCTGGACCTTAAATACCCTGTAGGAGTGGTCTTGAGGAGCTCTGAGGGAGGAGCTGCCATTTGGTGGGCTTTCCTTGGACGGGGTTTGGAATGGGACAGGAGCTGGAGCTTTTTCTTTGACATTTTGGTCAAAACTGAGGTGACTAGAGTTGTGTGAACTAATATTTGGGTCCTCCGTTCCATTCCATTGATGTGTGTGTGTGTGTGTGTGTGTGTGTGTGTGTGT